>CM077794.1:3429089-3449089 GCA_039737535.1 Lagodon rhomboides
GAAGAAGTAGAAATTCAGCACACGGGTGTTTAAAACTAAACTTCTGCTCATGATGTCATCAAACTCAACGTGCTGATAAAGTTATAATGATCCCGTCTAACAGGAGATTAAGTGAGACGTTGAGCAGGAACAGTGTGTTCGCGCCCACACGGTCCTGAGCTGAGGTCTGATCGGGGGGATTAAGTGGAAACACCTGTGCAGGTGAGCTCTGGATGTGCAGAGACAAGTGAGAGTGCTCGTTCAGCTGAGCAGAACCTTTTAAGGCCCGTTTATGCTCCCTCCCTCTCGGGTTGTCAAAAGTATCGATACTCAAAAAAGTATCGATACTAAAACGTTGTATCTGGATACAACGTTTTAGTATCGACACTTTTTTGAGTTTGGATTTTTTTTTTTGCACTACCTCAGACCTGAAACTTGTTATCATAGTTGCAGTTTCTTTTTGCACAACTGTTTTTTTTATTATAAATATTTAACCTGTGGTTCTGTTAATTTTTAAATGTTGCATTTTTCTTGTTAATAAAAATATTTCTGTTAAATTTGGGGGTCTTTGTTTTTATCCTTGTGGTATCGAAAATGGTATCGAGTATCGAATATTTTCCTGAGTATCGGTATCGAGTTGAAAATTTTAGTATCGTGACAACCCTACTCCTCTCAGAGCCCGCACACCTCCACGCGATGTTTAGCAGTATGGCCACTAGAGTCCGACGGGTCTCGCACCGACCTCCATCTTTTCCTTCCCCACCACGCAGTTCGTTTAATTCCCGCCATGTCTCCTCCCAGCTGCTCTGTAGAAAACGTACGTCTCTGTTTCATCAAATAGATGTTAAGAACTTCTCACCAACTCGACCAGCTGGTTCTGTTCTGTTGGTCCAAATCCGTAAGTTTTAAGTTCTGACAAAATGAACACAGAGATCCTAATGCAAATCTAACATAATGAGCCTTTAAAAGTGTTTTATTGGTTTATAATTATATGTTTTCCTTCCTGATATGATTCCGTTACTTGAGTTCTGATCCGATACCAGCGCATTAAACGACATATATGTTATTTATTGTTTAAACAACATGTACACTTGTAACTCTGTATGGATGTGTGTCAGTGGATTTGGTGTCCAGGTGAACAAACGCTGCTTGGAAGGAGCACAAATCCAGTTTCTAATAAATAAATCGTGTGTAACTGGATCAATACCAAGACTTTTGTACAGTTTCGTGCATTTCCCTGGTTCACTGGTGCAGTAATGTGAACAGCATTTAAACTATTTCAACTACTATTCACTCTTGTGAAGTTTATTTAATGGTGATACATCACATTTCTCTCCATTGTGAAATATAAAAATAAAACACTAAATGACCTTTAGCTAAAAGTTCTGACAAAAAGAACGCAGAGATCCGAACGTAAATCTAACGTTAAGACATAAATGAACCGTTAAAAGTGTTTTATTGGTTTATTATTCCATATTTTCCTTCCTGATATGATTCAAATACTTGAGTTATGATCCGATACACTGCTAACTCCGTATGCTTCAGTGGATTTGCTGTACAGGTGTATGAACGCTGCTTTGAAGGAGCAAAAATCCAGTTTCTAATAAATAAATGGTGTGTAACTGGATCAGTACCAAGACTTTGGTACAGTTTCGGCGATGCATTTCCATCGCTGGTGCAGTAATGTGAACAGCATTTAAACTATTTCAACTATCATTCACTCTTGTGAAGTTTATTTAATGGTGATACATCACATTTCTCTCCATTGTGAAATATAAAAATAAAATAGCTAAGATCTAAATCTGCACAATAACTGTGGGCATAAAGAAACATGTTGAGTGGAATAAGAAGTCGTTTCTGTCTTTCGAAATGAAGGATCATGTTCTCCTTCATGGGCTGAGACACTTCCCAGACAAATAAACCACAGACCCCATCGACTCTCTGAAAAATGCGACGTCACACAGCTGAAAACATGAAAAGTTCACATTTCAGACATTCGTGAAATGTGTCAAAGTAAAACTGTCTTTCTACCTTTAAATCTTAATTTTAACTCATTAAATCCATCAGTGTAAAGCTCTCCGTCCCTCCACCTTCTCCTCCACCTCGCTGCCTCCTCCAAAGCTCCGACAACACAACAGTTAAACCCCAGAAATCGGCCCGTAAGTACCTTTGTTAATTACGTGCAGAAGAATGGGCCCGTTGTGTCCCCGTGTGATAATGGTGCCAGCACAACAGAGGGATTAGCTCGGGATAATGCGTCCGCTGAGCCGCCCGGTGTGACGAGGGTCCGTGGAGCGGGAAATAATTAACACAGCGAAGCGGCCTGCAGGCCTTTCAGCCGGCCGTCAGCGCCGAGCGGCGGATTAACGTCCCGGCTGCTTCACTGCGGCTGTGACCAACTTCTGGAGATACTTTTCCTCCAGATTGTGTCAATGTTTTTGCCTGTTGCTTTGGGAAAAAATGTGAGAAATCCCCGTCATGCCATTCTCCGCAGCTTTGCAAATTACTAACAATAATCAGCGCGGGACGAGCTGTCTGCTTTGGCCGCATGCAGGAGTCCAGAAATACTTTGTTCCACATGGTGTCGTAACGCCGCTCAGTCCAAGGTTATGAACTCTGCGAGCAGCGAGTTCGAGCTCCGTGGCACATTTCTGTGGCGAGTAAACTTGTATTAAAAAAGCCAAAACTCACACAAATGTGCTGCAGAGGGCTTCACAATGTGTAAAGCAGACAAACCTCTCTGTCCTCAGACCCTTGATTCAGATTCAGAGCTCCTGAAATATGTCTTTGAAAGGAAGAAAGAAGAGGAGGAGGGGTCCATCGTACAGAAAGGACGGACAAGTGCAGAAGCTTTGGATACGTATATTGTATCAAAACTATCTCACCTACAGCTTCGTAACTCAGAAATCACTGCTTGTACAGATGGATTTAACAAGTTTAGGGGTCAAGCTGAAGCTGAATCCAGGCATCAGACCGACTGGTTTATCTCACCAGCAGTCAGAAAGCCTCCCCTCCAGTCCTGCCACCTCTTCAGGGAGTCTGCTCCGACTTTGTTCTGACTAAGTGGGAGTAGTTTTCATCTGGAACGACTTAACTCGCGTAGAAGCAGCTACTGCTGTCAGTTACAGTGATACAGCTGACACAGCACACTTAGATTTACTGGATGTTTTAGCTTAGTTTCATATTTTATATTTAGCCCTTTTTTCAGCTTTAGAGAGAGAAAATGAAAAACTGTGTCGACACAACCGGAGTTTGGTTCAGGAAACTGAACTGTTACGTCACGTAAACTAAACTGATGTAACGTTTATATATCTAGAACAGGAAGAACTTTTAATTTTCAACAGTTTGGTCCAGAACATGATTTAAACATGATTCAGGTCTGAACTTCTTTACACTTTAAAATATAATAAACTGTTCCACCACTCTAATAAGGAAGCCCAGCCACATTTTTAATAATAAAAAAAAGTATGATGAGGTACGCAGGGGTTCATTCTCTTTGTTTAACTATTTCTTGCGTGCACAAATGACTGCAACACTTTGAATGCTTTTCAGGAGCGGCTGTTTGAAAATGAGCCTTTTTTTAAAAACAAATATTGCATCTCATCACTCTAACGTCCGGACGTCATTGAGGGACTGTTAGACGTCCTAGCTTATTTCAGCTTATTTTATATTTAGGCCTTTTTTCAGCTTTAGAGAGAAATGAAAAACTGTGTCGACACAACCAGAGTTTGGTTCAGGAAACTGAATTGTTACGTCACGTAAACTAAACTGATATAACGTTTATATGACTGGAACATTCTAAGGAAGCCCGGTCACATTTTTGAATAATAAAAAAAAGTATGATGAGGTACACAGGGTTTGAACTTCTGCGTTCATTCTCTTTGTTCAACTATTTCACTTTAAATGCTTTGCAGGAGAGGCTGTTTGAAATGTCGACTGTGATCGGCCTTTTTTTAAAAACAAATATCACATCTCACATCAAGCCGGACGTCATAGTCCCTCTGTGACGTCCGGCTTGTCGCTCCACCTTGTTAGTTGTGATGTTCAGGACAAAACTTTGAGCTTGTGATGTGGTCGAACAACACGTCACGAGCAACAAAACCGCACCAAATCTCAAAACAAACATGGATGTGCGTGTTGGACGTTTTGGACTCAGCCTCTGAGATGATAGCGTGATCGCGTGTCCTGCTGGGCCTCTCGGTCGCAGTCACCAGCGTCTCTGCCCCCTCTGGAGTCCCTCTCCGGACTGAACCCACCCCCACATCTCTCACACTCCTCTCACATTCCCTCGGCAGTATGGATTCCACATCGACAGCTGGCACGGCGGAAAAAAGACGAGTGTCCCCCTCATGTGCGGCGGTTTTCAGCTCTGTGACGTGGTTTTCGGTCGCGGTGGAGCTCAACGCCACAACAATCGCAAGCCACCCAAGAACTGTTTCTACCCACATTTGTGATCCGTGAATAAGATTTCCTGCCTTTTTTTCAACACAGCTGCCACAAAACAAGAAAACAACATAATGAGCCTGCTGATCCACCAGAAACCTGTAATTTCAGAATAATGGATGCAACCTGCTGCGTCCAGATCTGAAGATCTGATCTGAGCCGGTTTGTGTTTTAATTGACACGACTGAGAGCTCAGCAGAACAATATGTGAAGGCTGGAAGCTACAACAGCTCACACAAAGTATTTCCTAAAGCCGCCGGCCTTAACTTCCTGCCCCAGATCAGCCTCCTTCTCCTGGGGGTCAAAGGTCAGCTGTACGTCTCACAAACAACCAGGAGGACGAGTCCGTCCATAACATGTCAATCACATCTGAGTCTGAGGTCGTAACCGTGGTATTTTTGGTCGAGGGTGGACTTGTGTTTCTGTCCTTCTGTCTGTCGAGCACACACACACACACACACACACACACACACACACACACACACAGCTGCCCCCCGCCACCAGACCCGATCTGACAGGCTGAAGCCCAAAGAAAACAAGGGTCGTTGTCTCCCGTCCCGGCGATCACCTTTCAACGTCTCATTTGTAACGCCATCAGGAATAACAGCTGGAGACTCTGTGTGTGTGTGTGTGTGTGTGTGTGTGTGTGTGTGTGTGTGTGTGTGTGTGTGTGTGTGTGGGAATGGGGTTCTGACTGAAGGGGAGAGAGAAACCAGCAGACAAAGAAAGTGGCAGAGGAATTAAAATGTCAGAGGAGGAGATAGAAAGTGACGGAGCGAGCCGGCGGATCAGAGCGAGGACGAGGACGAGGGGACGCAGAGGACGGACGATTACGTGAGCGACACTTTAACAGAACAGACGTCCCGCGGAAGGATTTTACTGCTTTGTTTCACCTTTGAAAGAAAATAGTTCCCGATGGCGACCGCTGGCTGCAGAGTCCCGCTGATGATGCAGATGCTCTCAGACTTTACTTTGGCCGGCCGCCCAGGTTTTTTAGCCGTTTTAGCATTTTATACTAAGTTTGTTTTTTGTGTCCGTCAGAGAGAAACAACACCATCGATGGACGAGGGGACAGAAAGAGACTCTCCCTGTTATATAACGGAGCCGCGGGTGATAAAATCCCAAACGTGAGGCCTGTTTTTTGGCGACTGTTGACGAACACAGAGAGAGAAAACAGAAACTGGCGAGCGAGGCCGGGGTGTGTGCATCCATGTGGACAGCTGACTTCTGAGTCTCTCCGGTCGTCAGAACACTTTG
Organism: Lagodon rhomboides; assembly: GCA_039737535.1. NCBI lineage: Eukaryota > Metazoa > Chordata > Actinopteri > Spariformes > Sparidae > Lagodon > Lagodon rhomboides. The sequence continues at coordinate 3,434,769 of CM077794.1, forward strand.
TACCCAAAGCTCACTTGCAAATATTAACTTTTTCGGCATCACATTTGGATGGAAACACATATATAAGTCCTACGTACGCGTCAGTGAGGTGATTGAGCTGAGAGACGGACAGAGGGGAGATAAAGGAGTGAAAGCAGAGTGAGTGTTGTCCTGTGGGGCTCCTGGTGTGTTATTACAGTCTCCTCTGGTGCTGGCATGTGTTTTCTCTGACCCTACCTCACACACACACACACACACACACACACACACACACACACACACACACACTCTCCCTGACCCCTCCCCGATCCGCTGGCCGACCTTTGACCCGCAGTGCTGTAGCGTTGACCAAACATACCCCAACCCCACTGAGACCACAATGCAGCTCTGTGGCGCCGCGACCGACACAATACTGCATTATGTGGACGAGCGAGACGGAGGAGGAGGCGCTCGGGACGAGAGAGAGAGAGAGAGACTTCAAAATATGTGAAGATGTCTACAAACACAGATGTCCGATCTGAGCGTGATCCGACGTGACGCCGTGTACGACGAGAAAAGTGAATATAAGAATATGTATTTGTAACATAATTAAGCCTGTGATAATAACAATAAAAAACAAAGTTTGTCTCTTGACATTAATATATCAAGTTGTGAATTAGTCTACATTTGTTCAAAACACAAGTCATTTGGATTTTTTCCCTAACAAGCTGTATGTAAGTGGCTCAACACATTTTCTTATGCAGATCCACACAACACACTATTTGCTTGTTGTATTTACTCTGCTCCAGCTACGCCCCGCCCCGTGTGGTGCATTCTGGGTACTTCTGGGTATTATGCCTTATTATAACCTTTCCTCTGGTGCAACTCTCACACAATCTGCTGAGTGTACTTATGGTTTCCAGGGAATTCACCCTCTTAATTTTGTTGTTGTCATTTGTTTTCTAGCACCATGAGGCAAAAATGTCATGTCATGTTTATATTGGACAGATTGACCAACACGTAGATCACATACTTGATTTAAGTGGCTCACCGTGACAAAAATATAATGTGTTTTATCTACTGAGAAAAAGTGAGGCAACTTTTTGCATCATTTTATCATGTAGATGAAACAAGAGTTGTCTTTGTATGTACAACATTAATCTTGCAAGTCATGTTAACTTACTTTTGCAAGTAAATTCAACTTAACACAACCGAGTTTACTTTGTTTGTAAAAGTAAGTTGACTTTACTTGCAAAATTAATGTTGTACAAACAAAGACTACTCTTGTTTGATCTACGGGATAAAAGTAGATCAAGCCCTGTATTTTTATCAGTGTACGACGAGATGAGGAAGAAAGAAAAAGAGACACCGGAGCTGCAACGATCGAAAGAAAATTAGGTGCCGATTCTTTTAATAAATCGAGGATTTTCTGCTTTTCATTGTCATTTATGATGTTAAAAAAAAGAGTCTTTGGGTTTTTGGACTGTTGGTTTGACAGAAGAAGTGATTTTTCTGACCTTAAAGCTCCGTCAGCGGGAAAAAGGAATTAAAACAAAACCTTCTTTTACTATCTAATCTTCTCCTGTTGCTTCCCTCTCTGCTGCCACCTCCTCCTCCTCCTCCTCCTCAAACACACATCACGTCTTCACATCACCACGACAAAAACCATCAGCCCCCGCTGAGAGCGTCCAGACAGCCCCATTACTGCCCCGCCATTAGCAGAGTCAAAGCAAACATTGACTTTATCTAAATGTGGGCTAATAGCCTCTAACATTAACGGGCCTCGTAAAACTCTGGGAAGGAGAACAGTGGTCGCTGAGGAGGAGCGAGGGGGGAGGAGGGAGGTGCTCCCGAACGTCCCTGTTCACTTCCTGTTCAGAGATATGTACTAGAATTATTACTAACAGAAATATGGGCTTAAAGTTCATCCACAGAGATATTACTCAAACATTTATCTTACAGCTCATCCTGAATATCAAACTACTCACGAGACAATATAGGGGATAAAATAAATCGATGGGTCCGTCTGACTTGTGATTGTTTCCCGGCAGCTCGACAGGAGAACATTTGGTCCGGACATTAAGGATTTAACAAGAGGAACTGAGCGAGTCATTTGTCTCCTTTGAAGCTTCCCTCTGTCTGTTAATCACCGTGTAATTACACAACACAAACACACACACAGCTCAAATCAGATTCAGCCCGTCAGCATCTGCAGCATCCACAGGCAGGAAGAAGCTAAATCAATATGTTGTTTCCAAACTGTACGATATCTCATTCTGGTCCCGTGCTGGAGACAACACACTCTTCTACAACCGTAATCTGTGGACGGTGATTTCAACCATCTGTGGCTCATCCAGGCTGGCGGGCAGATGCCCGTTCAGCAGCATCGGGCCGTATAACGGCTGTCAGCATGTCAAATGGTATTTACGACGGTTAGCTGTGAGTTGGGACGCGCCGCATGCTTAAAGAACAGGAGCGGGTGGAGGTGGAGGTGGAGGTGGAGGTGGAGGAGGAGGTGGAGGTGGAGGTGGAGGTGGATTCACTGATGTGTGTCTGTTCACAGTGACGGTAAAGATGTGTGTTGGAAGCATCTGTCTGTGGTATGCAGCTGTTTACTCTGAGATGCTCTCCTCCTCCTCCTCCTCCTCCTCCTCCATTCTTCTCGTGGAGAAACACAATGTGTTTCTATCACAAAACGTACCGACGAGGTTAATCAGTGCCGACTTCAGCGAGCGTGTGGGAAAATAAACAGCAGTGTGAGCGAGGTTTGAATATTACACCGAGTTGATCCGTCAAAGATTAACCGCTTTTATTTATTGGTCATCTATGAGTTAGCGTCAGGTGGTCGGCATGGCAACCAGGAGAACAACAACTCAATCATAAATCTCAGTATTCAGTGACGATACCTGTTATTCCTGCTAAACAAGGAGGTGAATAAAACAGGAGCTGAAACAATCAGTTGATTAAACCTTCGATTCGAACTTAATCAGAATTTTTTGGGTGATTTTTCACACAAAGACTCGAGGATACGAGGATTTGCTGTTTGTTTTTGTCTTTTATACGACTGCTGAATATCTTCGGGGGTTTTGGGTGAGTTGTTCAGAGAAAACAGGACATTTGGGAAGACATTTTTTCAGGATTTTCTGATACTTTATAGATCAATTCAATCAAGGAAGTAAGCGGCAGATTGGAAGCCGGTCGTTGGTTTATGTTAGCGGACTCCTTTTCTAAACCGGCTGTCGCTCTCCTTCAGAGAAATCCACAGTTCAGCAGCGTCAAACCTTTCATTCGTCGCACAAATTGTCATGTTGTCTCTTACTTTTTTACTGAAGTTTAAAGCTCTGTTAGTTATCCATCGCTCCTCCTCCTCCTCCTCCTCCTCCTCCTGCATACCTCACCCCACTTCACTCCTACGTATCGCTGTTAGTGTTAGCGTGCTAATTACATTCCTCAGTAATGAGCGAGTTGGACGGGAGTTTGTTCAGGACTGTCTCTGCGCGCTGACATGTGTTCAGTCATATTTATGGGGAGCGTCTTCGTCTTGTATACATCTTCAGCATCTGTGTCTGCGGCTGTTTACAGCCGTCTGCTCTCTGTTGACTCGTGTTGTCTCTCTTTGGCAGCTTCGGCACAATGAAGATGCTTTTTTAATAAACTCGGTGCAACAACAGATGAACCCTCTCATCTCCGTCAGGATGATGGGTGGTCGGGATCACACAGAAAACATTTGATTGTTTAGGCGGAACCGTGTGTTACGAAACAACGCACACAAACGCACATCCATCATCTTCTTCGCTGAATCTGCTTCAGCGGTCTGATGTAGAGGCAGACAAACCCAGTGTGGACGGTCAGTTCAACATCACAGGTGGAAGAAAAGAAAAGAAAACCTCATTATTCGTATCATCATCCTCCTCTCAGTCCTGCTCCAGCTGTTTGACCGTGAAGCGTCTCACAGCTGGCTCACATAAACACCATCTGACAGACACGTGGCGTTACACATCACATGCACAATCAACCTATCTGTGCATGAAGAGCACATGAACCAATAAACAAACATTTAAAACAGGTTTTTCCATTGACGACCGGCTGCACACGTTCTCCGGCTCGTGTGCACGTCTTTAAACCAATCACAGTCGTCTTGGGCCACCGCGAGGACACATGGAACGAGGTGAGCCCCGGTATTAGAAAGGCTGAAGACAAAGCTAACAGCTGCTAGCTTGTTTATGTTTGTGTCATTAGCGCTCGGCTATGGGACGGCCTAAAACTGTCCTCTGACACTTCAACTAATCTACCTTCGGAGAGCATCTTGTCCTTGACGTGAGAAACACTGCGAGCAGCGACGTCCTGTTGTCTCGTTGTCATCGTGATGTCTTCGGACAAGAAACAGGCGAGTGAGTACCGCTTGTTTCCAGTCCGAGCTAAGCTAACTGTCTCCTAGCTGAGTGTCATCGATCTACTCATGTAACTATTGAAGTCAGATGTCAAACTGATCTGAGAACAGTGAACACAGTATCACAGGATGGACCTTTTTCTTTCCATTGTTCACATCTGAACCTCACTGCTCGGCCTGCTGCCGGTCTCTGACCCCTGTGTTCAAGCTCCATGTTGTTCAGCTAACAGAGGAGAAGGCTAATCTATCAGCTGCTCAGTCTCATGCTCAGCCACACACACACACACACACACACACACACACACACACACACACACACACACACAGACCCAGACACAGCGTGGTTGTGTAAGCCTCTGGATTGCAGTGTATGTGACTCTGCTGCGCTGCAATAAGGCCATGCACGCTGCATCTTTATCTCTCTCCGTCCGTCTCTCTCGGCTCGTCTCCGTCTGTCTTTCTCTGTTTTGCTTCCTTTTCTTTCTCATCTCTATCTGTATCTCCATCTGACGCTCAGCATCCAGAGACACGACCAGTAAAAGTCATTTAAACTCTCCTACAGGAATCATCTCTAATGTCAGCACTCATGTCTTTAACACAATCAGCCGTACTGTACGTCGCAGGAAGCGCAGCGCAGTTATAAAGGTGCTGTTCGACGTGACTTCCTGAACGTACACAATAGCTCCCTCACATTTACTGTAAGTGAAGCTTCTGTGCAGAGGGGACTGCCCGAGCAGCCGAGGCCACAACACAACACAGTTCATGTTTTCAGTGTTAAATGTCACGATGTGTCTTCACTGTATTGTTCATTGTTGACGCAGTTGCTCGGAGTGACCCACCTCTGGCATGCAGATTTCTCTGGGACATCTCAGAAGTCACCGAGCAGCTAATAAAAGTCTTTCTCTGCGTCAGAGAGAGGAAGCCTTTCTACAATCACCTCTAATAAATCTGCCAGGTGTTTATTTTATGTTTGAAGACTTCACATTGTAATCATGAGCTGGACCACAGAACCTGTTAAATCCAGTCGCTGTGATCCAGTGAGCGCCTGAACGGACGCTTCTGGAGGTGAAATGTGACGTCATCTGTGTTCTGCTGGACCCGAATCCTGCTGAAGGCCCGTGACAGTCGTGAGGCTTTCCAAACACTGTCCTACAAGGTTCGTTTGAGTTTAAGATAACTTCTTTCTAGCCATTCACGTTTCAAAATTATGTGACACTGGCAATAACTGCAAGCGTGTTGGATTGTAGAGGTCTGGATTATTTTAGCTTGACTCTATTCCTTAAAGAATATTTATGGTTCCTTAAAGAACCTATTTCTGCTAAAGGTCTTTGAAGAACCATTCCTGCAAACGGTTATTTAAAGAACCCCCAAAGGTGCCTCAAAGAACTAACAAATGGTACTAAATACTTCTCTTATTTTGACAGAAAACCGAAGTGCCGACTGTTTACTTCTGCAAAAATAATGCAAATAATCGCCCCGGTGGTTATTCGGGTAGGCGTTTAATACGCAAAAAGTGTGCTGACCCCAGGCGTTTAAAAGAACCAGGCGGCGATTAATTGGTGAAATACAGTATTCTGATTTGTTCTGACTGGGATCGTGTTAATCCAGAGATCAGGTGCAGCTGCAGGTAGAAACTCTTGGTTCAGCATCTTCTGGAAAATCAGCAATCTCCTGCATTTTTTTGTCCATGTTTCAGATCATTCTTGTGTTTTTATTAAAACGTAACACTACATGTGTGCAGGGAACGTTTACAGACGGAAAGACAACGAGCTGTTCCTGAGTCCAAAACCACAGATTCACAATTACACGGTATGAACCTCAGACCACAGGACCAGAAACCAGCATCGCTCTCATCACAGCTGCCTCGTCATAGTCAGTTACACTCACAGAGACAGAACAAATCACAACATTGCCTTAAAGATGTGTTCAGTCTGACCTCTGACCTGCTGACTCTGTACTTTAACCGGGTCAGAACATCTGCCTGGGAACTGGAGTCTCATCACAAGATAAGGGAGAAGTTCAGCGTCTAATTGGTTCATAATGACATTTTGTCTCCTGTCTGTCCTCTTCATGGCCCTCTCTCTCTCTCTCTCTCTCTCTCTCTCTCACACCCCTCCTGTAATCTCTTTCCTTCCCTTCCCTATTTTTCCCTTCTTTCTTTTCTTTTCTCCCGTCTCTCCCGTCCTCTGTTCCCCCTCCGTCTGCCGCCCTGCCTCCATCTGACAGACTGCAGGCGGTGAGGGGGAGGAAACGCTGTGGCATTGCACAGCAAACATCCCTAATAGGCTAATCTAATCTCATCTCTTTGCGGTCTATGGCTCTGTGTTTACTTTCGGCCCCGTGTCTGCACGCCGGCTCGGCCTCGCTTCGCTGAATGCGGCTTTGTTCCCGCTGAAAACTCATCATCGGTGTGATCTCTGCAGCGGGCGCCAACTCCGCGACCGTCTGCCCACAGAGCTGCAGGCTGGGGGTCGCTCGCCGCCGCGAGCCGCCTCCCTCTGCTGCTGCTGTTTGTTTCTATCATATCTGGTCTCATTGAGAGGAACGAGGTGGCTGCTCTGTGTCCGACCCCGACCACCAGCCTCCCATTTAGATTTTAAAGCTGAAATGCTAAATTTGACTCAAAAGCCAACAAGGTAGCATCCTTCCAAAAATATCCAAGAGGTAGAAAACCAAACTAATGCAAGCACCGTACAAAGACCTGACCGGACTGAATGACCAGTCAAAGTCAAAGGTTCCCCGACCATCTGACGAGAAAAGCATCTGACCACATGTATAAATCTGAATCAGCCAATAAATAAAAACAAAGAACACGTGAGGAGGTGGTGAGTTACATCACAACACGCTGGTGAAATGCCTTGAATCCACCAGGCCCGACCGGTGTTTCCCACACATATCTCAAGGAAATTGAATCGAACGCAACTGGATTTGGTTTTTGTCCTCTCTCATCCGAGAGGCTTCATCAGATCCTGCTCGCTTGACTAGGCTGGGACTAGTGGACTAATGGACTAGTCCCAGCCTAGTCAAGCGAGTAGGAACTGATGAAGCCTCTCGAATGAGAGAGGACAAAAACCAAATCCAGTTGCGTCGATTCAATTTCCTTGAGATAACTGTGACCTGGATGAATGAGAATATTCACAAGCTGGTTTCCCACACATAGACTTTACTTGTCGGGCCCTCAGGTATACTGACGGCTGTCAAAGTATATTTGGCAGCCCAGTTTTTGATTTTTGACGCCATCCGTGATCGATTACCTCGTGGACACGGGGCCGTTGGTAGCCGTGCACATTACTTTAAGGGTGACCTGAGCCGGTGTTGTTATCTTATTGAGCATGAAGCAAAGTTATGCAAAAAAAAAAAGAGAATTGTAAAGCGAATGGAATTAAGGATTTAATATTCGCTCAACGAGCCGCTACACCCCAAACAAAAGAGGCTCAGATTATGGGACTAGTCTCAGCCTAGTCAAGCGAGCTGGAACTGATGAAGCCTCTTGGATGAGAGGTGAAACGTCTTCAAGACAAACACCAAATCCAGTTGCGTTCGATTCAATTTCCTTGAGATAACTCAGATTATTATGTTTCGTAACATCTTCGTTAGTTTGACAGCGGAGGAAATAACAAAAATCTATCATTTCAACACGCCATCAGATCACCAACCAGCTGACACAAGCGTCCCATCACACTTTCAGCTCTAATGAGAAGATCGTGTCTGAAACCATCGTGCCATCGTGTTTAAAACAAATTCTCCAGCAACAAACAGTGAGATATGCAAGAAACTCCACAGCAGGTGAAGAAGTTTGAGTCCTGACGATTGCAGAGCTCCTGGTCTGTCACTCACCTCTGGCAGCTGTGGACATCAGGACCATCTGCAGCAGCAGAGAGACGCAGAGAAGATCCATCCTGGTTCCACTGGCAGGAGGACGAACGTTCAGCCTCTTCGAACTGAAGGGAAACGAAACGCTGATTTGAAATTTCTACATTTAGGACATTCTGAGGAAACGTTAAAAGGCGCCTCAAATCATTTAGATAACATCTCTGCGTATAAATCATCAATCTATCAGAACTGCTGTCCAGAAATCCGACCGGCGTGTTCGTTAACACACCATCTGATGGGTGTCTCGCCAAAATGGCTGCGAGCACGATGATGGAATCAAATCATAATTTACTGCCAACTGCCTGAAAGTCGGGAAGCAAAACCGCCTCGATCGAGATGTTCCTTCGTGAAATTAAAAAATGTGTTCTTGATTTCTTTGCAGATGTTCAGAAAGTCTCTAAAAGGTGGACGTTACGTAAAAGGTGAAAGGAAAACACGCACTCGCTTCCAAAATCTCTTCTTCTCAGACTGTTCTGTCTTCTAAACATCTTTAAAAAGTCCAGAACAAAAAAAAAAACAAGCACAGAAGCAGAGATTTTCTGGAAGTGGAAGCGTTTTCCTCGCAGATTTATCCCGTCCACCTGTCCACATGTCTCTGCTTACACAGGTTTTAATCTGTCCGCCACATAAATTCTTCCCCTGAACCTTTTGAGATCTTATTTCAACACTTCACATGCTGCTGGATCTTTAATCAGCATGTCAACCTCAGGAAACTGCTTAAAGGTGCAGGACAACTCTCAACCTATCGGGTTCAGTCGCACTTCTTTTTGTTGTTGCATAAAAGACAGACAGATCTTTAGTTCTGTGAGTTGTGCAATAAAACAAAATACAAAGAAGAGGAAGAGGAGAGACTGCAGCCTGTGATCGTCTGGATTATGATGATCGATCACTGGAGATCTGATGAAGGTGTTTAAAATCAAATAAAGAAGATCTCCAGGTGTGATTAAAGGCATCATATAAAACCACGTGCTGTCATAAACCTTGTTACTGCTGCATCATGTTATAAATCTGTAACTCACAGATATTACAAACCTTAACTTTGATTAATATCTCCTGTAGATTATTAATAATATTAAGATTCTGTAGGACTGAAATCAAACTTTTACAGCTGATCAGACAAAAACTAAAATACTGATAAAAAGGTGATGAGAATCAGATTAACACCCTGTGGAGACATTAAATAATGAATAATAAGTGTATTTATGCAGTTGGACTCACTGTGGACCCGCAGCAGAGGACAGATGTCTACAGCCTGCAGACCTGCTCGGTCACCATGTCCTGGTCCGGATCACCTCCTCTGCTCCTCTCACTCACTTTAATCCGAGATTCACCGAGAAAATAAAAAGTAAAGAGACGCCTGGCAGAGAAACACCGAGCCGAACCGAGCCGAACCGAACACAGTGTGAAATACAGTCGGATCTGTCGGCGGAGGTCAAACACGTGAGCTGCTGCTGCAGTTCTGAATGACAGTCCGGACCGCGCAGCGCTCTGGACCGGGACAGGAACAGACCGAGGAGGAGAGGAGCTGTGTGTCCGCGTCCCGTCCGTCCACAGACCCGCTCACACGTGTCTCTGGTGACTCTGGACCTGTGTTCTGGGTCCAGTCCGCCGCAGCACCGCTCCGCCGTCCGCACTTCAGCCGCAGGCGAGAAAACAAAACTGCGACGACGGACCGTCCGAGAGCACAACTTTCAGCCAATCACAGGCCGGGCCAATCAGAGAGCCGGCCAATCAGAGAGCAGGAGCGTGCTGGACAAATTTGGAGCGGTTTAAGGGGGTGGGGAGGGAGAGGAGGGGAGAGGAGAGGAGGAGAGGAGAGAGGAGGAGGAGGAGAGGAGAGGAGAGGAGAGAGGAGAGGAGGAGAGGAGAGGAAGGAGGAGAGGAGAGGAGGAGAGGAGAGAGAGGAGAGGAGGAGAGAAGAGGAGAGGAGAGGAAGGAGGAGCGAGAGAGGAGAGGAGAGAGGAAAGAGGAGAAGAGAGAGGAGGAGAGAGAGGAGGAGAGGAGAGAGAGAAAGGAGGAGAGGAGGGAGGAGAGGAGAGAGGAAAGAGGAGAAGAGAGAGGAGAAAGGACGCAGGAGAGAGGAGAGGAGAGGAGAGAGAAAGGAGGAGAACAGAAAGGAGAGGAGGGAGGAAAGAGGAGAGGGAGAGGAAGGAGAGGAGGAGAGGAGAGGAGAGGAGAGGAGAGGAGAGGAGAGGAGAGGAGAGGAGGGAGGTTAGAGGAGAGAGGAGAGGAAGGAGAGGAGAGGACAGGAGAGGAGAGGAAGGAGAGAGGAGGAGGAGAGGAGGGTATGAACTCAAATGATCTAATCATTTGGTAGAGAGAGAAATGAGGCACAAAATGATTTGAAAAGTGTTTTTAATCAACTTCTTCTTCTTCTTCTAATGAATTCTTCTTCTTCGTCTTTATTTGTCCTCTATATTATTATTATTATTATTATTATTATTATTATTATTATTATTATTGATGATTGTTTCTGTTATTTCCTGTTCATAAGTCTTAATAATGATTGTATATTGTCCCATTGATGTGTCCTGTGCTCCCTGACAGCTCCTCTCACTGACATTATGGACCAACAGCTCCACCACGTGGCCGTCAGCCGTTATTACACAGAAACTGCTGGACATGTTGTAGATACATTAACTGGAAATGATTCAAGTCTCCCTCTGATTTAAATCACACATGCACAAAGATGCAGTTTGTCCATCAGAGTTATGTTTAATTTGTCAGGAAGCAATAAAGAATAATCTTCTTAACAATCTTTGAGCTTCTGTCTCCATAACATGAACATTTTCTGAGGCCTTCTGGATGATCTTCAATTAATAATATTATTATAGTGATAAGAAATATTCCTTCAGTGACATTATGAAACATATGTTATAATATGGAAATAAAGCAGACTTTGATGTTTCTGTTCTCCTCCGTTCTGTTCCACACTGTGAGGGCGGTGGTGCCATCTGCTGGTGACAGGAGGAACAGCACACATCTGGATCAGTCTGGATGTTGTCAGGCAGCACAGTGACAGGTGGACACACACCTGGATCTTCTAAGATACTTCATTCTGTCATATAAAGATATAATTCTGTGACTTAACATTAGCTCATTCTTCTTCTATAATTTCTTCTTCTTCTTCTTCTTCCTCTTCTTCTCCTCCTCCTCTTCCTCCTCTTCTTCTCCTCCACCATCGTCTTCTCTTCCTCCTTCTTCTTCTTCTCCCTCCTCTCTCTTCTTCTTCTTCTTCTATCATTCTTCTTCTTCTTCTTCTCCACATCGTCCTCCTCTTTATTCTTCCTCTTCTTCTCTTCTTCTTCTCTTCTCTCCACCTTCTTCTTCTCTCCATTCTTATCTTCTCCTTCCATCCCTCTCCTCCTCCTCCTCCTCTTCTCCTTCTTTCTTCTTCTTCTTCTCCTCCTCTTCTCCTTCTTCTTCTTCTCCCTTTTCTTGATCTTCTTCTTCTTCTACTTAAATAATTCTTCTTCTTCTTGCTCTTCTTCTGCTCTCCTCTTCTCCTTTTTCCTGATCTTCCTCTCCCTTTTCTTCTTCTTCTTCTTCTTCTTCTTCATCCAACAGGTAGTTTGAACTTTACTACTTGCAGAGTGTGATCAAACTGTTTTCCCTCCTATACTCTACGTATAGTTCTTAATAACTGTGTACAAATGAAGAAAGGAGTTTAAAGCCTTGATGTCCAGAATCAGAGAGAGAAGGAATGAGAAAGCTGTCAGTTTTACAACTGATTGTCTTCATTAGATTTATTCAGCAGTCACACAGCAGACAGACGAGTTAATTGTTCCCAAACACATGCAAATTATTTAGCAAAGCGTCCGTTTCACAAAATAATAACTGAGTGCACAAAACCAGCTGAGTCAATATGTCCTGCTGTGCGTGACAATACTGGCTGTTATGAGAAAGTCTTGTAATATTCAGTCATAATTCCTCAAAAACACAACAGTCACATCACTTTTCCTTTCGAGTCATTTAAAAGTGAAGTGATTGTTTGATCGTCGGTGGAGATGACGGCAGCCTGCGAGTTAAAGAGGATGTGATCTCAACATTTCTCTCTGACCTTCAAGTTATCTCGCTGGACACGCAGAGAAAAAGGTTGAAGTACTTTCTTAAGATGGAAATTTAAAAAGGAGGATGGATCAAACGTGTTGTTCTGAATAACGGTCACAGTTACAAACATGAATAAAAAGATAACGTCTGCAAGTCGAACTACATTTAACGCTTCAGGACTGAATCTAAACGGCCTCAGCTTCGGTCTGTCGGCCTGTAAACAACCGCAAGTGTGTCCGAAACGAGCCGAGGGACTTTTCAGGACACACAGTTGTTTATATCACACAAACAGTCATTTAATACGGCGAAGGTTCGGTTTTACTTCGAAAAACAGCAGCGTATTGTCTCTGGCTGAGCTCCAGGCCGACGGCTTCAACCACGGTGTTTTCTTTCAGCGTCAGGAGGAGACGGCAGACAAAAACTCCTGGGAGTCTCACCGAGCGTCTGAGCAGCTGGGACAAAAATACAAAAAACTATCTAGCAGATCAGTGCAAAGATGAGAGTTTGTAGAAGAACTGTGAGAAGAAACCATCTGAAAACATCGAGAGACGAAAAAGAAAGAGAATCACTGTGTTTGTATAAAAGCATTATTATAAGAGGAAACTTTTAAAGGTTCATTTCATGTTTTCTTCAGCAGATGGTAGCAGAGGACAGTTAAACAGAGACACACACTCGGTCTTTTATGTTTTAAGCACAGTTAAAGCTGCTATTCTTCTCAAATCATCGTGACAGATGGTGGGAATCTGGTCGAGTATGCTCCATTGAAATCCAGAACTGTGGCGGGCAGTCGGCTGGAACTGTTCCTGGTAAAGACTGTGTGTGTGTGTGTGTGTCCATCACTGTGAGTCTGAACTTCAGTACTGTAAATCAGACTGTATGTAAGCTTATGAGAAAATCAACCTTCTTCTCACCTGATTTATTACCTCAGAAAAACAGCTTCCTGATACATTAACACATTTGTGCAGCACATCAGTTACATTTTCTGTGTTATAACTACTACGTGAAGCCACAGTCAAGTAAATAAATATATAAATAAATGCAGAAGATGAGACAAACAACACAAAAACATCAGGGGATAACTTATTTTCATTGTTGTCAGAGAGTCAAAGATGCTTTAATAAAACAACAAAACATTCTTACATTTAAAAGTACAGTGCAAGGCAAAAGAAAATAAATGTACAGATACTATAAATGTATAAATACCACCTCTTTGTCTTTATACGTATACGCAAACATCAGCTGTATTATGACTTCTAACAAATTAGAATGTGTCACCTGTTGCACAAAAATTAAAAACAAACTTCTTCCCTTTTTATTCACGTTGACTGAAACTTTTAAAGACACACTGTGGAATTATTTCTCCCATCTAGTGGTTAAATGTTATTCTGCATCCAAACGAATACTGCTCTCTAGCACCTCGCGTTTTCAAACGTGCGTTGCAGCCTGTTGGAACTACGGCAGGCGGGATGTGTCAAGATTCAAGAAGCTGTGACAACAACGTGTCTTCAAACAGCACTTCATCAAGTTTAGTTTCGGGTGATGAGGTACGTTATTTCAAACAGACTTCAAACTGCAGCTGACGAGCGCGTCTGGCTAAGCTCCTTCTCCGTTCCACAGTCACGCTGGCTCTGAGTGAAAACGCCTTTAGCCTTATCTGTACCACGTAGAGCTTTTTGTCCCTCTCACCAGCTCATCGTTTTTTATAGAGCGGAAGGACATGGAAGCCTCCGTATGAAAAACTTCCCATAAGGAATGAATGGGACGGGGTCAAAAAAGTCGCAAAATCATGGACGTTTTTCAAACATCTCCTGCTCTGGCATACTTTGACCTAGAGACACCATTCAAACTTTAAAATGTAGGCACAAGTCTTATCTATTTGAGTTGTATTTGAACTTTCTTTCTACGATGTTTAGTTTTTGAACGGTGACCCTTAATTGATCATGAGTGATTTCGAAAAAATTCAGGATTTTCAATGAGTGTGTATTGCGGAATGTTCGCGCAGCACCAACTGGCAGAGTGGGGGAGCCTGAAAAAAACTCTCCGAAAATGT
>CM077794.1:3454089-3611589 GCA_039737535.1 Lagodon rhomboides
AAAAACACAGACTAATTTTTAATGGATTTTGTTTGTGAACTTATCTCTACTACTAACACTACTGCTGCTGCTGTCTATAATCCTACACCTACTAACATTACTACTACATCTGTACCCTGTGGTGTCCTGAGAGCATCACTGCTGCAGTTGTCACCTGTCTCCCACCACAACACAACAACACTACGACACGACAACACGACAACACAACAACACTACAGCAGAGGTCCTGTTACAGCTGCATCAGCTCGCTTCACTGAATCTGTACAGTCTGTAGGAAACAATAGCTGCGTTTCAAGACATGTTCCACATCTGGATGCCAGGTAGTCTGACCCCCCGCCGCACATAAACACACACACACACACACACACACACACACACGGAGCGGTACAAGCGACCGTGGGGGCCCGTTAAGCTAACGGGAGATATTTAGCCCCCAGACTGGGAAAATAAAAAGTGTAGTGTAATGGAGCCAGCTGTGAAAGCACAGACCGGTACAGAACGGAGCAGAACATGGCCCAACCTGGTGTGACTTCATGTAACAGAACCTGAGACCGGACTGATCCGGGGTCAGCTATGGATGACATCAGCAGCAGGGTGAAGGTGTAACAGGAGCATGTGAGACTCCCTGATGACGATGACACCATGAGATGTTCTGGTCAGGATGTCGGCCTCTCATTTCAGTTTTTATGTTTTTTCTGGTTGTTATTTCTGTATTTAAAGTCACTCAGAAATATGGTTTTCTTCTTGTACGTCCAGTTTCTGACCCTCAAGGAAATTGAATCGAACGCAACTGGATTTGGTTTTTGTCTTTGAAGACGTTTCACCTCTCATCCAAGAGGCTTCATCAGTATCATCGGCCTCTTGGATGAGAGGTGAAACGTCTTCAAAGACAAAAACCAAATCCAGTTGCGTTCGATTCAGTTTCCTTGAGATAACTATGACCTGGATGAATGAGAATATTCACAGGCTTGTCCAGTTTCTGAGCTTCCCTCTACAGAATGATGGAAGTCTGTCGTCACACTCGTCTACTGGAAGTGTAAATCTTTCTCTGTGCTCGCTGAGGATCTGGATTTGAGATGCAGGTCTGCGAGCATCGTTTGTCGTTTGTCTGCGAGCATTCACGGTTAGTTGGGAGCCGGTGCTGATCCGGTTTCATCAACATTTCAGAAAATGTATTTGTTAACATTTACTGTCGACATAATGATATAAAGAAATCCAACAGCACTAGTTTAGTTTTGTGTTCTTCTGTTTTGTTAAATATGAAGAAAATATGAGCAGATGTGCTGCAAGAAATAAATGATTTAATTTGTTAGTTCAGGCCTTCAAGGTTTCAATAAGCTATTTAAGAGGAAGGAAACAAGTTTGAACTAACTGTTAAAAAAAAAAAAAAAACAGATTAATATGTACACAAACTGCTTTTAGCATCTTTGTATTCATACGTTAACAATGGAAATAAATAACTACATTTTCAGCGGCCCTGAGATGATTTAACGTGAAGGATGTCTTTATTGTTTCTAGCAGACTTTTTGTATTTGTCTGAAGGAAATCTGTCATTTATTTCTCATGAAGGAGATCAAAATCAACTTAGTATCACATCCAATTCATATCTAATTATAGCTGCGTCTTCATAAAAATAATGAAGAGCTTCTCTGTCTTCTTGACTTTTAGTAACAAACACCAGCAAGTCGTGTTTCGTCGTGAACATTGGGAGAAAGAAACCAGCTCTCCTTCCTGCTGAACATTGAGCACTAAACTTCTCTCACAGAAGTGATTCTGTCACTTTCATGAACACATGGGAGCTGCAAAACCCACCGTATACGGAGGAGAAGCCCTGACTTCATGTACAGTCGGATATTTATACGGCAGTCGAGCCTGTGTGGGCGGCGAGCAGTGTGTAAGCATCTTCACTGCTGCTGTAAATACTGTGTGTGTGTGTGTGTGTGTGTGAGGTGTTTCTGTACATTTCCCTTCAGTCTGTTCTGGGTTGTTTCATTAAAAACATAAAAAAAAAAAAAATGAGCGTTTTCATAACGGCTGTATTATTAACTCTCGCTCGCTCCCCCACATTCTGAGGTAATGCAGAGCAAAGAGGTTATTTTACGAGCACTTAACACTAATGTTACACTAATGCTGCAGTCGTGAGCTCATGTTCGGAGCCCCCCCACCTTTCACACGTCCTCCTTATATATCTCACTTTCTCCGACTCCCTCTGCACTCTTAAAGCTGCTGAACTCTGCGGCGACCTTGGCTTGTACGGCTCCTGGCTATGAAATACTGTACGTCTGAGTATTTTTGATTGTTTGTTTTATTGCTTTTTAAACGGCCAAATTTCCCGTCCGAGCCGGAGGATTTAGTCGGACTTGTGTCAGACGTAAAATATGCTTCATTTGCAGTTTGAATCTTTCATTTTCTGCCCCGTTTGTCTGTTTTTCTGCTTCTGTCTTTCCACACGCCGACACCTCTGCAGCGTGAAGTCCAGACACTCCTCTTTGTCACACTCGCAGGATTTTATTCCCCCGAAATGACCGGCTTCCTTCCCTTTATTAATTAAAAACCTGTTTAATGCCGTGTGGATGGAAGACGTAACGGCTCTCCAAAGGTTACAGCCGACACTTAAAAGCCCGACACACCTCGACGTTATTTTTTTTTGCTCTGGCTTTAAAGTCGGAACTTGTGCCCTAACGCCATTCAAGAGAAAAAAATCTGGAAAACAAAGAAAAAACAAACAGATGAATGCATCAGAGGATGAAATATAATAAAAATACATAAAACATGTGAGGAAAATGGATTAAAATCCCACAAACAAGCTCAGAAAACATTAAAAAACATCATCAGTGACAGAACAACATAAAATCTATTCATCCAGCCATCATCATAATAATGATCAGTGGTTAAATCATTGTTATCATGTACGGAAGCGTATTGCATTCACTTGATACATTTATTTTTTGGTTTGTTTTTCAGAGTAATTATTTGTGTTTTTCTGAGTAATTTATTTCTAGTCTGTTTTTTTTTATAATTATTTCTGTTTTTCTGATTTTTTTTTTTTTTTCTGTTTTTCGGACTAATTTTTTTCCTGAGTTTACGGAGCATTTGAAGATCCATTCAGTCATTGAGAGCTCGACTTCATGGTTACAAACATGACCGACTTGTTCAGTTTAATCAAGTTTTACTTTGATCTGGGTTTAAGACACTGGGAGATAGTCCTGTCTTTAACTCATATAGATGGTATTATCATTAGTTTGTCAAGGCATGTATGCGCGGGCAGGAGTCACCATAGGTCCACGACATGGTCCACGGGAGAACGGGAGTCTGTTACAGGTTGGATGTTCTCGCGGGAGTTCGAAGTATCTCGATACTTCAGGAAAAAAATTACTCCGAAAAACAGAAATAATTATTCCAAAAAACAGACAAAAAATAAATTACTCAGAAAAACAGAAATAATTATTCCAAAAAACAGACAAAAAATAAATTACTCAGAAAAACAGAAATAATTACTCAGTAAAACAAACCAAAAAATAAGTTTATCAAGTGAATGCAATACGCTTCCGTAATCATGCACCTGTATAATACGGTTATGAAGCTGATTCATCCTCAATATTTAACAATCTGCATCAAATCTCAATATTTCTTTTAAATATCACCAGATCTTCTGTATTTGCATCTTAACTACTGAAAGTACAGAAGGTCGGCGTTTGATACAAGTTTATTCATTAGGATAAACCCCTTGAGATGAACCGAGGGGGTCCTAACATACAGTGCAAACAAACATTACAATAACAAGACAGGAAAAGGATACAAACAAACTAACAGAAATATTACAAACAATAAAGTATTAAAAAAAACAAAAACAAAAACAGATTACAACCAAGACAATCCGTACACAATCAAAAAGATGAGTACGTTAATGAACACAACCCTCAGTTGGCCAAAAAGAGTCCGTGAGTAAATTCTTGCCCAGCAAAAATAGAATATAAAATAAAGAAAATAGAGTATACAGTGGTTTGTGTAATGTGTCATCTGAAACATGTACAGTTTATCTCAAAATTAGAAGACACGCCATTTTTAAACATGTGAAATGATGTCAGAGATCGTATGTTTAAAGGTGAATTATTCCAGTCTGAAGGAGCCTTAAACATAAATGCTCTCCTTCCAGTTGCTTTCCTGACAAACGGAACGGAGAAGAAGTATTGGGTAGAATGCCTCATATTATATACTGAGGTAGATGGTACTAAAAACTGTTGTAGGTAACGAGGTTAGTTTAAATGTAGACGTTTAAAGATGAGTTGCAGCTTTCTTAGATTCTTCTCGTTACTTAGTATCTTGCTTCTCTGAACATCAAACAGAGACGCTGAGATGTTTGACACATTTTCTTAAAGGTGCACTGTGTCGTGTTTTCAGTAATTTATTACCTCAAATCAGCGTCTTCATTCATAAATAAGTCCTCATTGGTGTAAAATGATCTCTGCCAACAATCTCACTTCTCCTCCTGAGGGAAGAATCACTTCTCTGTATTTCCATAGGACGGGCGAGCTCTACGGAGGCTTCCATGTCCTTCCGCTCTATAAAAAACGATGAACTGGTGAGAGGGACAAAAAGCTCTACGTGGTACAGATAAGGCTAAAGGCGTTTTCACTCAGAGCCAGCGTGACTGTGGAACGGAGAAGGAGCTTAGCCAGACGCGCTCGTCAGCTGCAGTTTGAAGTCTGTTTGAAATAACGTACCTCATCACCCGAAACTAAACTTGATGAAGTGCTGTTTGAAGACACGTTGTTGTCACAGCTTCTTGAATCTTGACACATCCCGCCTGCCGTAGTTCCAACAGGCTGCAACGCACGTTTGAAAACGCGAGGCGCTAGAGAGCAGCATTCGTTTGGATGTAGAATAACATTTAACCACTAGATGGGAGAAATAATTCCACAGTGTGTCTTTAAATCTAGAAAGAGTTCTGGAAGGAAATGTGTTTACAGCTTTGAATCACATATTCTGTCGTCTCAGTGTTGGTACTGAAACTAAAGCATCAAAGCAGCTTTCAGAAACGTCCGTAACGTAGAAAAGTGTTTGTGTTTGTTCTCCAGTCAGTCAGGATCTAATGTTCAGTCAGACCAGGAGGTGGAGGCGGCTGCCAAACGGGCCGACCGTAACTCAAGTCACACCGCTGGATATTTTTAAGGACACCTGGGGATATTTCTCAGTCCGAGTGTTATGTCAGAAGACGTGCGGACATTTCAAACAGGCTTTTTGTCGAGCAGAAGTCGGACCAGCTCCATGATGTTTTCCTAACCCCGACCTGAGTAGAGCAGAAGCGAGATAGAAACTTATAAGAGCTGAACTTATCTGTGGTTTTGCAGAAGAATACTCACTAACTTTTCCTCTGGCAGTCGGGTTGTGTGGGATCGTTTGCTTTCTGTTCGTGGGTTTGCATTTCTGTGCCGGAGGGTAAACTGGCTTCACCCTGCAGCGAGCTGTTTGTGCCGCCACATGTGGATCGTTGCTCGGCTGCAGTGTCTATGTATTGAGAATTTATTCCAGAAATAGCCATCTGAATAAAACTCTCTGCAAAAACAATATTTATTTAAATGTTCCCAGTTCAGTTTGAGGCCACACTGATTCACGCCGTCATTTCTCGGCCGTACAGATGTCGATCTCTGTCGGCTTTATCATTTTAAATAAAAAAGGAACCACGGGGAGAAAACTGTTTCAATTTTCTTTAAGTTCATTCAGCACAATAATCAGAACTGCGTGACTGTAATCACCTCCTTCCTCTGATAAACCTGTCAGACGTGACAAACTGTAACTACATTTCCTTCTTTCTTTCACACCGATGCTTCGTCGTGAGCTCCGAGGCCGCCGTTACCTCCTGTTTGTCCACCTGTAAATCAGAGTCCGCGGGTGAACTTATCAGCCCGGCTTAACGGGCTGTATTTATTGGCTGTGTGCGCCGCTACAGGTCCACAGGAATTCCACTGAATTAGTACGTATACGTGACTGACTGCCTGTTTCTCTGCACACACGCAGGTTCACACATGAAAGCGTATGAAGGTAGGTGAAGTCACTCCAGCCGGCGCAGAGAGCCATTACTTTTTACACTGTTTACCAAACCTGCACAGAGCTAATCAGGTGATTTACAGGCTTCTTCAGTCTGTATGTATTTCAGCATACTTCTTTATATTAGATTCAGGTTTCTCTTACATTTCACTTTGCTTTTATAGGCCAATTTAGCAGCATTGAGCTGCCCTCTGTTAATGCCCCAGCAGGCGCTGTACCTCCGCTCCATAAAGCTTGTTTTAATAAAGCCTTCTCCTTCCACGCTGACGACAGGAGAACCACCTCTGACTAACTGCTGCTGCCGCGGCGCTTTAAAACCCGAATGATTCAACACGAGTAAAAAGACGAACTCTGGATCATTTACGATGGTTACAGAAACACCGAACACAAACAGAATTAATCTGCAAAACGTAAAGGCCCCCACACAAGCCCAAGACCGTCTTCCTTCCTTCTCCGACCACTCCGTCGGATCCGTTCGGTAGAAAAGTCACATTGAAACACACCGCCCCGGCTACACAGCAGCGTATACGTTCTGCGCCTGCGTGAAATGCAATTAGTCTCCTAAACATCGGGTGGCGCTAGTCTCGTGCCAGTCACCCAAAACATAAAAACAGGAAATGACAGAACGGAGTGCGGACCGTAGCTTATCAGACACAAAGCACACACAGCGTTAGCTCTTCATTACTTGCGTGATGTCGTATTACGGTGGTCTCTCTTCCACCAGGGCAGCCAGCTGCTCCTCAAAGTCCTCGGTCCACACAGCCATGGCTTCCAAACATACGCTGGTTTATCCCCAAAATAACGAACGGTGAAGTGTTGTTTGTAACTCTGTGCCGTCTCTGTTTATGTGGTTTGTTTACCATCGTCACTTCCGCCGCCCCTCCCACACGCCGCGCTGATTCGCTGGCACACCGCCAATCAGAATGGTCACTGAACAGCTAGCTAACAACCAATCAGAGTATCTGACGGCGTCCAACCTCAGACGGCCGACTTCGAATGTTCAGTCGGATCAGACGCCGTCGGACACAGCTGAACACACCGAACAGAGCAGCTCCCGAACTCGGCTTCAGACGTCCGACAATTTTTAATGGAGAACTTCACTATGTAAATGTCACTTGCATGTGTGTGTGGACACAAGTGGTTTTTAAGTTTCTTTAAATGTGCAAACACGTGTCATCTCAAAGTGCTGTGACCTTTACAACCTTATTGCTTTTCGTTGCTTTATGACATGAAGCGTACGAGGTGCGACCCTGCAGCTCGATGTGCTGGCATCACTCATGAAAGGCTTTTTTTTAATAAGCTCATCAACCGACTTCCTTTACTTTATTAAAAACCTTTTCTTAATCAGCTGTGAGGGTGTTTTAGGGACACGCGCCCCGACATGATGAAATCGTAAAATATAGGAAAAGGTAATCGTGGTGGAAATTAAAAAAGTCCTTCCTGTTATTTTTTGTTCTGCGTTCAGTATTTCTTCAGTTCTCTTTCGTATTCACACAAACGAGGCTGGATCAGTCAGGGTCTTTGCTCCCGGGCCGATCAATCCGAAGGTCTGCATCTGAAATACAATTTTTACAACCCGGCCCGAACATTGTGGAGGGCAGAAGTAGTTTCTTTGTGTTTGTCTGTTTACTTCTTATCTCGGTGAAAGCCTCCTTTGTACTGCTAACGGAGCACACAACAGGAAACCCTTGAATGATTCACCGCTGCACGGCCCTGATCTCCTTTTTCCACCTCTGCTCCTCATCTTTGCACACAATCGCGTACACAAACAAACACACAATGCCTCTGGCTTTCACACTCGGTCGACAAAGACTCACTTTCTTCTTCCACTCACTTGCAACACACACACACACACACACACACACACACACACACACACACACAGTTCTGCAGTGAGATGACCATCTCTCGTCTGATAGCGTCCTTATTTTCCCCGAGATCAGCTTCCTTAACGCCACACCTCTCACAATAGAGCTCCTGTCCGTGCCCGCGATAGGCCATCTCCACGGCGATAGTTGCCGAGCGATGGCGGTGAAAACATCCTCTCGCCGATGCCAAAGTGTCCTGAACCCTGAGATACAGTAGCACGCGTGTGCACAAACACAGATACGAGCTGTGGACGGAGCGTAAACGACAGACAGATGCTGCGGTCGGACCTGCGCTGCCAGCTGGTTGTGTTAAACCTGCATGTCTTTGTAGTTTAAACACACAAGTTCAAAGAGTGTTTGTCAGAGAAGATTAACACACAGCCCACTTCTGTTTCTGGATAGACAACGTGCATCGGTACAGAAGACGAGCATCTTTAATAAAAAGGAGAGAAGTCAACAAAGTCTGGCTGCACGTTTCTGGACGACTTATGTCCAGTTGAAGCTTTAAATCACGATACGTAGAAACCTGAGAAAACATTCAGCAGTTTGCCAACTGACCAAGAAATCCCACCAGCTTCCTGCGACAGCTCCCATCCTCACCACGTTCTACAGGAGGACTGTGGAGACCATAACGACCAGCTGCATCTCCATCTGGTACGAGAACTGTGACGCCTCAGACCGTGAAGGCCCGGCAGAAACTGGTGAAGGCCTCCGTGAGGATCACTGCTACCTGTCCAAAGACACCAGAATGAAGAGACCCATCAGGGAGAAGGTACCAGTCCATACGCAGCAGAACATCTAAGCTCTTCAAAAGCTTCTTCCACCACTGCAGATCATCACTTTTGAACTCCCAACAACCAAAACTCATCTGTTTGACAACATTAATAACAGTCCAACAATCACAATATGTATATTATGTAATACTGTTTGTCAGCAAACTTTTATTTTGAAAGGCTAACTTGACGTTGCTCACACACTGTACACTCTTAGAAATAAAAGTTCTAAGTAGAACCATATAAGGTTCTTCGGCTTGTCCTCATAGGAGAACCCTTTTTGGCTCCAGGGAGAACCTTTTATAAAGGTGGAGGGTTCTACCTAGAACCCAACATAAAGGGTTATACCTAGAACTGTGTGTGTAAGGTTCCACCCAGAACCCCCCATGAGAGGTTCTACAAAGAACCCATACAGGATCTTATACCCATGCTTTCAACAATCCCTGCAGAACTCTTTCTCCAAAAAAGGGTTCTCTGGATAAAGATGGTTCTTACTGGAACCGTTAGTGTTACCAAGAACCCTTTCAAAACCCTTTATTCAGGAAAGGGTTTTTAAAGGGTTCTCTGGATCAAAATGGTTCTTACTGGAACCGTTAGTGTTACCAAGAACCCTTTTAAAACCCTTTATTCAGGAAAGGGTTTTTAAAGGGTTCTCTGGATCAAAATGGTTCTTACTGGAACCGTTAGTGTTACCAAGAACCCTTTTAAAACCCTTTATTCAGGAAAGGGTTTTTAAAGGGTTCTCTGGATAAAAATGGTTCTTACTGGAACCGTCAGTGTTACCAAGAACCCTTTTTAAACCCTTTATTCAGGAAAGGGTTTTTAAAGGGTTCTCCGGATCAGAATGGTTCTTACTGGAACCGTTAGTGTTACCAAGAACCCTTTTAAAACCCTTTATTCAGGAAAGGGTTTTTAAAGGGTTCTCTGGATCAAAATGGTTCTTACGGGAACCGTTAGTGTTACCAAGAACCTTTTTAAAACCATTTTCGTCTTCTTTTCGTTTCTTTCTTTTCAGGAAAGGGTTTTTCAGAAGCAAGTGGTTCCAGGTAGAACCTCAGCCCTTGTAGAAGAACCCTTTTGGAACCCTTATTTCTAAGAGTGTAGGTTTTAATGCTACCACTGACCACGGAGCCAATCACGTGCAGATCTGACGCTGAAGGACGGGTAGAGCGTCAGAGTTTGAAGCTTCAGGCCACCGACTGCTGTATGTGACCAGCTGGGAGTCAGAACGTGTCGTCTGGAACCAGAACCTCCTCTCAGTAGATGCAGAGGATTAATATGCCCCCTCACACACAGACGGAACAGCACCGTGGTTCTGTATCTTGCCCAAGGACACTTTGACAACAGCCTCGAAAGAAAAATAATCCAACCAGACAAACCGAAACCATGAAACTATTTATTACGTTCCTCTGTCAGAGAACCTGACGAGGTGAGTGAGGAGACAACCAGGACGACGGTGTGAACGTTGGAACATAACAGCTGCTAATGTGCATTAATTCATTGTTAACGGCAAACAGACGCGCAGCAGGTAAAATAAACACTGTTTTACATTCTCATTACACACACACACACACACACACACACACACACACACACAGTGATAACCCAGACAATATGCAACAGACGGACGGAGACAAACAGACCTGCACAGGTACTGATAACCCAGCGCACCTCTGTGTGTTTGCAGCCGTCTCCATGGTAACCACACTTTGATGCTGAACGCAGCAGCGTCTTTGTTTACCGGCTCTGAACATTACGATCAGATTAGTGTCACGGAGACGATGCTGCTGCGTGTTTCTGTAGTATCGTCACCTCTTTACGTTTGGTTCGAGACTCTCACTCGAGTTCCTAACCTGATGTTGGATCCCGATCCGGTTCAAACCCGACACCTTAAATAAGAACCGCAAAAATGTTTGTTATTTCTTTGTTTGAGGTTGTTCTGGTTTCAGAGGCCGTCCCGTCCTGCCAGGTAGAAACTTCCTCAGTAAACACTGAGCGTCGCAGCTGACAGCAGGATGTAACACTAACCTGTCTGTGTGCTGTAGGTAAGAACAGGTGAGACAGCTGGAACCAGCAGAGTCCAGGTTCTGGCCCGGTTATCATCGACCTCCCACTGTGAGACGGTTGTCACATCCCCGTCAACTTCATGTGGTTCAAAATGAAAGTTTAAGTGCATGAGATCTGCTCTTTACCAGGAGAGTTACTCATCAGCTTTATTAAACAGCATGTTTGGATCATCCAGCCTTCATCAGGTGAGTTAATATTCCAAGGTTGGGTGATCCAACATGGTATTCAGGTTGAAGTGGCGTCTGTCAGATATGTTTCTGCTCAGCGGGAGGCGTCAGCAGAGGCAGGTTATAACTCAGGTTCATGGAGGATATCAGACCGGACAGTGATGAAATGTCCACTGAGGGGTTTGACCTTAGATTTCACAGACAGAAGAGAATATGAAGAGTGAGAGAAAACAAAACCACATGAGAACCAGATATATTGACAAGTAGATTTTAATTTCAACAGGTGAAAACGAGGAGAAAGACTCCTGCACACTGTCCACTTCACTTACAATTAGGTTTATTGACAATAACGGAGTGAAGTGGACAGTGAGCAGGAGTCTTTCTCCTTGTTTCGTCGGCCTTCGGTCTTCTCCTGACACACCTGTCGACCTTAAAGTGCTCTGTAAACATGAGACAACAAAACATGGCACATAAAATCACGTGAGATTTTCTTCTTCACATATGAATTCAACTTTACGTGTGAAAATGATAGATGTCAAATGTGAACTAGACATTTTTTTTTTTACATATCGTATTTCACCAATTAATAGCCGGGCGTTTAATACGCAAAATCAACTTTGACCCCAGGCGTTTAAAAGAACCAGGCGGCTATTCGCTGCAGGCCTTTATTTATTCCTACACAGACCTGCACCAGGCCATTATTGTGATGACAGCTGTATTTCACAGCTCCAAGCTTAAACGTAGCGTCATACTTTTTATTTTTCTTCCTTCTTACGTTATCATTTATGTCCATCTGCTGTCCGTTCTCCTCCGTGTTGACCTGTCCTCCGCTGTGTGAAGGTGGGGCGTTAAACTCGTCGTTCTCTCTGACACTTCCTGTTTTTTGTCAAAATAAGAGTCAGTCGGTCATCTCAGATTATGGTGCACCCTTTTCTAACGTTAGCTACTTCTCTTATTTTGACAGAAAACGAAAGTGCCGACTGTTTACTTCTGCAAAAATAATGCAGATAATCGCCCCGCGGTTATTCGGGTGGGTGTTTAATACGCAAAAAGGGTGCTGACCCCAGGCGTTTAAAAGAAGCAGGCGGCTGTTTGCAGCCCGGCGATTAATTGGTGAAATACGGTATATAAATGACATTTTCCACATAAGAAATGAACCTTTTCACATGAGAATAACATAAATTACTTTGGGATTGGCATTTTTTCACATGTAGGAACAAAACGTAGCACATAAAATCACGTGTAATTTGCTTTTGACGTGTCTCTTTCACATTTTCTCATGCGATTTGCTTTGTTCGGATGTGTGTGACAGCAAAAACTTAGGGAATTTACTTCTTCATATATGAATTACGTCGTTTTACGTGAGTTTCTGCGCGTGCAGCAGCATGAACGTCTCTGTATTAATTCTCTGTTTTATGATTTTATTTTCTTTCTTCTAAAACCTTCACTTCTCTTCGCTGTTCCTCTGTTCTCAGTTTCTTCCCGTCGTCCTTCCCTTATTATTTTCCCTCTCGTTGTATCCGTCTCGACCCTTTCACGATCTGACTCAGCGGTTCGCTCTCGTCTTGTGTTCCTCGCGGCCTCGTTGCTGTTATTGTTGTTGACGCCGTTGCTACCCGCTCGGTCGCTGTGTGTGTGTGTGTGCGCTGTGTAAACTGTGTGTACGTGTGCGGTCACCTGATTCCTCCGTTAGGTCACACTTTTACTTTCATCGTGTCATCTGTTCTTTGTTTTCACTTCCCTCACATGTCGGCGGTCGCGTCACCAGTTTGGCAGCTTCGTGTTATTTCGTTGATATTTTATGATTCGTGTTTATTCGCTTTCACCGACTTGTTTACGCCCCCCCGCTTCATTACACTCGGGAGCAGCCGTTTAACTAGTTCGTAATGTGAGTTTTAATGGAGAGATACTTCATGAGCCATTTGTTTATATTACCTCAACTC
Source organism: Lagodon rhomboides (assembly GCA_039737535.1). Lineage (NCBI taxonomy): Eukaryota > Metazoa > Chordata > Actinopteri > Spariformes > Sparidae > Lagodon > Lagodon rhomboides. The sequence goes on from CM077794.1 coordinate 3,466,956, forward strand.
TGACAAAGCATAAACTTGGCGCGCACCGTTTCCCCGACTAATTAGACCGAGCGTTGCCCCGGGCGATACGTCTCTGGATTAGCACGGCCTCCGAGGAAAAACTACGACATGCGCTGCGGATTGATGTTATTTGTGTTTCTCTAATTGGGAGAAAATCTGTTGGAAATCTTTTAACGTGTGTCCACCCCGCCTGCTGAACCCTGAGCGCTGACATCTGGGTGTAATCTGTTAGTGTTTCTTTGATGACGATAATCAGCAGGATGATGAAACCTGAGCGAGAGAGAGAGACCAGAACAAGAGGAGTTCAAAAAGGTAGAACAGAGGAAATAAACTGTGAGAGAAGAATGTTTTCACACTCGAAAAAACAGCTCAAATTCAGCTTTTTTCGTGCTCGGCTTTTGCGGTAAACGATCCTGATTGTGTTTCTGCTTCGGGTTTATGTCGTACAGAAACACATAACGAGGTAAAATATTAGACGGATCGAGTAAATGAGAGAAAGACGAGAGAAAACAAAAGGAAATGAGCTCGTGTGCTACGTGAATTCCTGTCCCTCTCTGCAGAACACAATATCTGGAAGCGATTCTTTCTGTGATGGCGGCGATCGGTCACAAATAATGAAAACACAAAGACAGAAGCGAACGAAACAGGAAACATGCAAAATGAACTCCTGATGATTGCAGATGGAATTTGAATATACAGCGTGTGGGGAGGAGCAGCTGGGTTTTTTTTTATGCACATGCAGCTGCTCATACATAAAATCATTTAATGTTTCACCTGTTTTTGTTTAATACATGAACAGAGTCGTGCATTTACACGCAGCAAACATCACCCGCTGACCTCCTCTTCATGGGTTCGGTCATTTCTTTCTGTTGCAACGTTAGTGTTCACATCGAGGAGAGAAGTTTTCTTAGTGTTAATCTTCTCTCTTTATTCTTCTACCATCTGGTAGCAAACAAAACCTGCAGACTCCCACTTCTACGTCAGTTACGGGCCAAGTGACCAAAAAGTGATCCTGGAAACAACAATAATCACTTTATCTTCCACTGATAAAGTGTTTAACGTCGGCTTCTAAAGGCTAAATTTCCAGTCCACGATTACGACACCTTCTCGCTCAGTTGTTCAGGACGTCACGATGACATTTCAGGGGAATTTAAAACTGTTTTGCGTGAAGTTAAACTTTGCAAGCAGCCTATTTTTTTCTTCCACATCACTGTTAATTCATATGACGCCTTGTATCCCACAATGCCTTATGAAGCAAACTGCAATCCACAGAAAACTGACTGTGACCAGCTTTGCGTTGTTTTCTGACATGTTCAGCGGGTCTTCACAGTTAAGATGTCCGTGTTTTTGCATTTTATGTGAATTTGAATATTTGATTATCTTAAGAGTTCGACTCATTTTACATTCCTAGATTTACGTTTAGCATCAGATATCCAAAGATTGTCAAAAAAGTCTAATTTGCTGATTTAAGACTCAAACCAACGGCCAACTGCCTTTATCCGACCACTTTGTTGCCTCTCGTCTGACCCGTTCGGCAGAAAAGTTGCATTGAAATATACCGCCTCGACTACAGCCAGCTACACAGTAGCGTGCGTGAGTAGTAATCGAAAACACGAAAACAGGAAATGACGGACTGAGTAGACCATCGTCACTTCCGCCCCTCCCACACGCTGCGCTGATTCGCTAGCACACCGCCAATCAGAAAGGTCATTGAACAGCTAGCTAACAAACAATCAGAGTAGCCGACAGCTTCCAATCCTCAGACTTTGCTAGTTGAATCTGACCAGACGCCGTCCGCTCAGTTCCAAAAGCTTCCAACACACCGAACAGAGTTGTTCCCGAACTCGTCCGAGTCTCCCCAAACGCTTCAGATGTCCGACGTTTTGGCCTTTACACTTAGCATGGCCTTGACTGTGATCCTAACTGTAACCCAACTGTGTAACGACTTCAATGTCAATGATAGTAAACTGCACACTCAGTCTAACAACCACAATGGTCTGAGTGATTTAAAACAAAGGGACGCAGGAAGGCAAGATCATCTTATCATCCAAACCAGCCTCACGCCAAAACATGCAACAGGTCCGTCAGTCCACTAGAGGCTTTAAAGGTCCAGGTGTGTGTGAAGGTGCAGTACTGAGTGTATATATAGAGCAAGGACGTCCTCTCGGGGAGGGCAGGAGGTCGGGGATTGATGGGACTTTTACCCAGAAGACTGAGGTTCATGTCGACTTATTTTAGCTTACATCACACGTGTATGTTTGCAACTTTTCCTACTTTTGATGCCCAGGAAAGGCAAAAACGTGAAACCTGCCACCGACTGACGGGCCGATCAGATGGGTTGTGTTATCTCAGATTGATGAGCCCTGCTTTTTGTTTTAAGGGCGTGCAACATGGGTTTATTTTAAGATATCTGATGGTGCCTTTTGTTTCTCCCTCACCATTTGTGGAAGAGCAGCTCTGGACGATCAGGACGGAGATGTAAAGGTGTTTATCTGTCCCAGACTGTAACGTAGCCTCCGCTAACCTCTCGACCAGACCTTTCCAAAGCACAAATTGAGCAATCGCAAGCTGATTCCAAGTGATAAGTGAAGTTACTGGAAGTTTTAAAGTCAACATGTCCTCTATTACCTGATCCAGAGACGGAGGCCGACGCCGGGCAGCTGGAACTTCTCTAAATATGTTGGTTGTTGTGTCAAGACTGCGATCAGCCCTTTGATTCATCAGATAGTTCCTGAGATACGGCTGTAAACTAACCTCCGTCGTATCTGCGAGCGATACCGTGTAAACCCTTCGGCTGGGTGGTCAGGAACTCCCTGAAGGAGATATCAGATGACCGATGGGGCAGAAATCCTGTTTCGTGTCTGGCTTTTCCATCTCATCACCTCCTTAGTGAAATTATAGTGCGTGATTAAACGGTCTCTCTTTCAGCATTCGTCTTTTCTTTTATTTGTGAGGCCCAAAAGTCTCCTGTGTTTCTACTTCTAGCTTTATAATTTTCTGCCACTCTTGTTTTTACTCTCTTGGCTCGTCGTCTTCTCTTTGTTACGCGTGTCGCTGCCAGTCAGACTGAAAGGTACCAGCTTTAATGATTCCAGTAATGTTTCCTCGCACACACTTTCGGGAAAAGTTTCTGTTGAAATGCTCTCTTTATTGAACGGACCCACCGCGCTATTGAAAATTATAATCCTTAATGCCCATGACAGGAGCTGGCAGAACATCGGTGGTGTCGGTGGCTGAAAACCCCTCATTCTGACCCCGTCGCCTTAAATATACTTTATAAAAAGATGGTTATGAGATAAGTACACTATTGAGTTAAACGCTGGGCTGCGAGAGTCTCAGAAGAGTCTTACGGTTTCACAACTCTTGGACCGGGCCGTGTTTTGCTTGAAGCAACATGTTCCTGGCCACTTCGGGTCCTTGTTGACGTGACACATGAGTCACATGTATAGTTTTACACATTGTGTTTGGCCTGAAAGGATTCTGTTGAAGTGTTTTGATGGATATGAGCTCTGATAGCAGTGAAGTGGTTCGCTCTCCTCTTACAGACCATCTGCCCAGCTTTCCACCAGACACGACGAGTTCCCAAAAACCCCCAAAAAACCTCCACTGCCTGTTTCTGGATGGGGATTTTCACCATCTCGTCTGCTGTCACATCTACAGATACAGACATGTGAAGCCCTTTGAGGCTTTAATTGTGATTAAGAGCAATAAAAATAAACTCGTTAACTCTCGTTAGAGCCTCTCTGGTGTCGTGATGACGTTTTGAATATGCTGTCAGACACTAGCAAAATAATTACAGGTTAATTTGGACTTAAGACGTATTTATGTGACACTGTTTATGCTGAAAACATGTGCTGGTAGTTAGCGCGCGGAGGACTTTCAGACGTATATAGTTTAAACCGTGACATCCTGCTCGGCTCTGACTTCATCTCTGACCTCCTTAATGTGCCGTCGTGCTTCACAAGCCTCATTTGTTCCTCGGCCGATATCACGTTGCGCTCACACTCAGTTTTTTGGCCTTGACGGTACTAATTTGTCTATTTTTTCTACGTGGTCCCAGTTGGATTGCCTTTCCACTCGCTTTAGCTGAAATCTTCACACCGTGCAAACAGTTAAGATTCCTGAATCATTATTTTTGGACTTTCTTCTTCCAATACAAAGTCCGATGGGAATCTAAAACGGGATGAGGATTAAAGCTTCCTTGTAGCCTGCAGGTGAGTCTCATGTCCTCCTGCACCAGCACCACCTGCACCTGTCAGGATTAGAAAACAACTCCTCAAATGATGTCTTTTATTTGAACTCATCTTTGTTTTCTCCAGTGTTGGGAACGTTACTTTAAAAAAAGTAATTAGTCATAGTTACTCACTACTTGTTCCAAAAAGTAACTGAGTTAGTAACTGAATTACTTTATAATAAAAGTAACTAGTTACCAGGGAAAGTAACTATTTACGTTACTGTAAAAAAAAAAAAAATGCTATATGTCAAGGAATTTGGATTTTTCTGAGCAGTTTTCACAAGTCAGTTGAAATGAGTAGAACAGACAGGTACTTGTACATAACCTTCAATATTTATTGCACATCAACAGATGTGATATTTTCAGTACATTTTTCTGTTGATACTCACATACTGACGTAAGGGTTTGAATGCAGCACTTAGACTTGTAGTGGAGTATTTCCACAATGTGGTCCTAAAACTTTTACTTGAGTAAAAGATATGGGTCATTCCATGAAATCGGTGCCTTTTGTGTCCCCAAGAAATTATCAGTCATAAAATTACAGTAACAACAAACAAAGATGTAATTTGAAAATATAACATTACCATGTCTTCTCTCCTCAATAAAACATCAAATTAAAATCAATTAAATATTATTTTAAATAATAAAAATGATTTTTAAGCTGATGAGGGTGAGGTTTTTGGCCTGTCCCTCACTGTTGTTGTTGTACGTCAGCAGGAATTTTAATTTGTAAAATGTTGGCAAAATGTTAAAATGTTCACATTTACATATTGTTTTAAGTATGATCTTATTGTGAAACAGTGTTTTTGGTAAAAATATATATTAATTGTTATAAACATTTACCAATTTTTCAATATACCCTAATTTTATGTCAACCCTGTTACCCTAGCCAAAAAACCCTATCAAAATAACGGTACATTCTAGATTTGACATGATTTACAGGAGGTTGCATCATCTCTGAACCAGGATGCTAACAGCTCAGTGACAAGTAAGTTTTGCTCATCTCTGATGTGCTATTTTTGATGTTTTTTCAAGGTTGAACCAGGGGGACAAGCATACAACGTCAACCCTGTTACCATTTTTTAACATATAAATCCAAACAATTATTTATTTCTCATAATATAATCAATATGTACATGTAATTTCCTTTCAAAGTACATAGCATGTGCTTTAGCTAACATTTGTTTTAGCTAGCAATGGGCAAATTAGCTTGAAATGGTCAACCCTGTTACTGTCAACCCTGTTACCTTTCCAGTAACAGGACTTGACTAAAACAGTTATAAAATATGAAATTCCATAGCTGAGATGGCACAATTTAATTTCTTGTCATTTTAAACTGTCTTTAATTCCTGGCTACTGAAAAAATACCAATTAAATATAATTTAAATTTTAACTTTTCAAAGTTGAAAAGGCACCGATTTCATGGAATGACCCGTATAATTTTTCAGTTCAGAGAGGGAAGTTCTGGGTCCAGATTCTCATAGTTTTGGTGTCGTTTGGTGGAATAAAAGACATTTCTTTTCTTGCAGACGTGTTCTTGGGTACGGCGTCCTGTTTAATGTGGTGCTCGTCACGAGGCCGAGCCAACCGTGCTCTCTGTTCTGTTGTGGCCATAACGGGGCAGCGAAGACATTTTGAGGTTTGTCTTTTAAGGACAGATTTTCAAAAAGAAAACCTTCCTGTTGTTTGGGATGGCTGTGACTCAGGAGGTAAAGCAGACCGCCTCTCTAATCAGCGGGGTCGACGGTTCGATCTATGTTCCTGGGCATAAATACTGAACCTCAAATTGCTCCAGATGGCTGTTTCATCAGAGCGAGAGGTGGTTGTGTGAATGTCTGAGTGAGGAAATATCACGCTTTGGTTAGGAAGCTCTGGATGAGCAGATCAGGACCTGAACGTGAACGTGTTGTGATGGAGGACAAAGTCGTAGACGTAGTCGTAGACACAGAGCGTACAGCTGGAGTCAGAAGAAAAGATCATCACGTAAATCACGACACTTTTGTTCGTATCTGATGTTATCAGGTTTTCTGTGCTTCTCTGTATTTCGTCAGTTACGGAACGTATAACATCAGATACGAGCGCGGTGTGTTTGCTTTAATGGACGAGTATTTACAGTACATGTAGAGGAATGAGTCAAGTGTGTGTGTGTGTGTGTGTGTGAGCAGGTGGTGTGTGTGTGTGTGTGTGTGTGTGTGTGTGTGTGGGGGCTTCTCAGTCTGACTGCTCATTATTTCAGGCGGATGTAAAGCAGAAACATTCCCTTCCTATGTGGTCTGTATCACTCAACACACACAGGATGAGACACACAACGTTGTGTCGACGCAGTGTGTGGGACCACGTGTGTGTGTGTGTGTGTGTGTGTGTGTGTGTGTGTGTGTGCACAGCAATATGTTTCTGACTGTATGGAAGGAGGACTGTAAATGCATCTCTTGTGGAAGAGATATTGTTGTTTGTGCACCTGTTTGTGGTCATTTTGTGTCTCGTTCTGACCATTGCATCCTTTTTTTGTCTTTCTTTGTCTATTTGTGTCTCTTTGAGGTTGTTTTGTGTCTTTCTGTGGTCTTTTTTCATCACTTTGTGGTCATTTTTTGTGTCTCTTTGTGGCCTTTACATCTTCCTGTGGTCATTTTGCGTCCCTTTGATTGTCTTTTTGTTGCATCTCTGTGTGTTTATTTCATCTCTTTGAGGTTGTTTTGTGTCTTTCTGTGGTCTTTTTTCATCACTTTGTGGTCATTTTTTGTGTCTCTTTGTGATCTTTACATCTTTCTGTGGTCATTTTGTGTCTCATTCTGGTCATTGCATCCTTTTTTTTTGTCTTTCTTTGTCTTCTTGTGTCTCTTTGAGGTTGTTTTGTGTCTTTCTGTGGTCTTTTTTCATCACTTTGTGGTCATTTTTTGTGTCTCTTTGTGATCTTTACATCTTCCTGTGGTCATTTTGCGTCCCTTTGATTGTCTTGTGTCTCCTTGTGCATCTCTGTGTGTTTATTTCATCTCTTTGAGGTTGTTTTGTGTCTTTCTCTGGTCTTTTTTCATCACTTTGTGGTCATTTTTTGTGTCTTTTTGTGGCCTTTACATCTCTCTGTGGTCATTTTGCGTCCCTTTGATTGTCTTGTGTCTCATTATGCATCTCTGTGTGTTTATTTCATCTCTCTGTGGTTGTTTTGTGTCTTCTTGTGGTCATTGCATCCTTTTTTTGTCTTTCTTTGCATCTCTGAGGTTGTTTTGTGTCTTTCTGTGGTCTTTTTTCATCACTTTGAGGTTGTTTTGTGTCTTTCTGTGGTCTTTTTTCATCACTTTGAGGTTGTTTTGTGTCTTTCTGTGGTCTTTTTTCATCACTTTGTGGTCATTTTGTGTCTCATTCTGGCCATTGCATCCTTTTTTTTGTCTTTCTTTGTCTATTTGTGTCTCTTTGAGGTTGTTTTGTGTCTTTCTGTGGTCTTTTTTCATCACTTTGTGGTCATTTTTTGTGTCTCTTTGTGGCCTTTACATCTTTCTGTGGTCATTTTGTGTCTCATTCTGGTCATTGCATCCTTTTTTTTTGTCTTTCTTTGTCTTCTTGTGTCTCTTTGAGGTTGTTTTGTGTCTTTCTGTGGTCTTTTTTCATCACTTTGTGGTCATTTTTTGTGTCTCTTTGTGATCTTTACATCTTTCTGTGGTCATTTTGCGTCCCTTTGATTGTCTTGTGTCTGTTTGTGGTCGTTATGCATCTCTGTGTGTTTATTTCGTCTCTCTGTGGTTGTTTTGCGTCTTCTCGTGGTCTCTCTTTTGGCCCCTGATCCTTCGGTTCCCTTCAGTAATCCGTCCCTGCGTCTGTGTTTGTATACCGATGAATTTGTGGAGGTCTTATCTTCAGTTCTTCGTGTGTGTGAGAGTGAAAGCCTCCCATCTCTACACTCAGAGATACAGCTGGTTGATAAAGTTTTGAATTCGAGCCAAAAGGGTGAAAAATGTGTGTTTTTTAGAAAAAAAAATTCAGCAGCGATGGAAACGCCATCAGTCATCCAGACGTCGGCGAGCATTAATCTAACTCTCTTCATTCTTCAGAACATTCTCCGGTACAGATGTTATGACAACCTCGTCATTTTTCACATAGTTTTAATACCACAACGAGTCTTAAATAGTTCGTCTTGGGAAAGATAATCTGCCGCTCTGAGTTTTTGACAAAGTGCCAGCAGTTAGAGCAGCTCTGACCTTCCTCGCTGCAGCGCCGACCTCCATCCTGCCGCTTCACCTCAACACAACTCTCTGTTTTCTACTCTTCTCATTCCTCCTTTCATTCTTTACTGTCTTCTTTATCTCTCTGCTGACTTCTTCCATGTTTGCTTCCTCCCCAAACTCTTCTTCCATCCTCCCTCCCTCTCTCCTCTTCTCCTCCCTCAGTTTTTCTGTTCGTCTGTTCCCTCTCCCTTCGGCCCACACCTCCTCTCTTGTAAAATCATAAAACCGCAATCATTTGTTCTTTCCTGCAGGCCTCGGGCAGCTCAAATCAAGAAGGAGGGTGGTGAGGAGGGAGAGGGGGTAAGATGGAGGGAGGAAGTCAGAGAAAGTAACTTGCAGAGAGATAAACGAGGGGGTTGAAAATTAAGAGGAAGTAGCGGACGAGCATGGGGCATGAAGATGAAATCGGAGAAACATAGAAAGACGGAGGGAGAAACGATTTCTCCTGGGATGGATCCGCTGTTTTCACATCACATATGTCAAGAAAGGATGAGAGAAAAGGTCGTAAACAGACACAGAAAGAGAGATTCTCAGGTTAAAAGACAAAAACAAAGAGAAAGCGGAGAAAAGAAAACCCGTCTTGATCCTTCCCAGGCCGCGGCGACGCTCCCGGTAATCCGAGGACTTGATTGAGAACACTTCGTGTGATTGGTGTAACGTTAGCCGCCGCGACCTCCTCGAGCACTTAACGAGGAAATGACCGCCACACTCTGGGTAATTTGCGCCAATTAGCCGCCATGGCAACCGCTGATGTGAGGATATCAGCTGTCCTTTAATCAGCCGACGGGCATCGGCTCAGGTAATGCTGAGAAACGTGAGAATTTATGACTCGGACAGACACACACACACACACACACACACACACACACACACACACATTCACAGGATGACCTCACTGAAGCTTAACATTCCAGAAATAGTAGGTTTTAAAAAAGCATTTGTCGTCATGTTTTTCTAGTTTCCCATTCAGAACAAGCATAACCTGATTTATACTTTATGAAAATGAGTATTTGGTATATTTATAGATGTATAAAGAATATATTATATACTCAATAACACATTGAAAGTACTTAATTAAATATATATTTCACTACATTTATAGACTTGTGTCAACTCTTCATGTCAGTGTGATTCAGTCCACGTTTATACATAGCAGGGTATTTAGAGAAACGAATATTTCCCCCCCTCCGTTTTCAAAAATAACATCGTGCACACAACATCGTTTTCAGAAAAGTTGTCATTTCCATCAACCCGCATAAATACGCCGTCGAGCGCCATTATAACTCTGCCAAACCTCTGGGCGGCAGTGTAGGGAGAAGGATGAAGCCATGCAAGCCAATCAGAATCCTCAGAATCAACAACAACGAATAACACGAGCGACTTCCTGTTCCTTTCAAAACAAAGCGCTCACATGACGTTAAGCATTTTCTGGCGCATAGCCTAATGAGCGTGAGAAGCTAAAACCCCGTTTCTCCCAGCTGACACGACAACACATAACCAGAGTTTTTAGAAATAATTGTTTTCTGTGATAAAAATGGGGTTTTCGTGTAAATGAGAGGCCAAACCGCCTGGAAATATCTGCGTTTTCCCTTCGTGTAAACGGGGCTTCAGAAGGTGAGAAGTGTGATGACTGGGACTTTTGTTGTGGCTGTTTTTGTGGTTTTGGATCCCTGATGGCTGCAGCTGCCTCCTCTCTCTCTCTCTCTCTCTGTAACACACCTGCAGCTCATTTGATCATCAGCAGCAGCTCAGATACTCGCTGCCAGATTATTTCGTCTCCTTGTTGTGGTACATGGTCTCTCAGCGAGCGCTTCTACCTGTGATTCTTCTCTCTCGTGTCTCCGCTGACTTTGTTTCCGCCTCTTGTTTGATCGACCTGCCTCCTGCCTCCAGCCCCTCTACTACCTGCCTCCACTCCACCCTGGATCCTCTGTGTTACGCTAACCAAAGCCTCTAACTACTACACCTGCTGAGCCACCTGCTGCACCACCTGCCTGAGACCTGACACATTCTCACTGCTTCTAAAAGAGCATCAATTAACCATCTCCCTGTCTGGGTGTCTCTTTGGGTCCTACAAACAACATAATACAAACAAAAGAATGTCGAAACCATGAAAAAACCCTTGATTGTTAATATATTAGAGCTACAAACCTAGAACATTTACTTTTGACATGAAATATATGAGTTTTTTTAGATTTTTTTAATCCAATGTATTAATTTTACAAAAACGTTCTCCCGAAAGTAACTGCTAAGATCTGTAGCCCCTTTCAGATAGAAAAGGTGGCACATGTGCAGCAAGGTAAAGGCTGCAATGTGCCTCCTTGTCTGTCTAAAAGGGAGGTGTAATATTCCTCCTTTTCCAAACAGCCTCCACTTTTCCTCCTCTGGTCGGCGTCAACATGTGACGTGACGTGAAGCAGGAAGTTGGGCGTGAAGAGAAGCAGGGCAGTTTCTGCTTTTCTCCCAAAATCCTCTTCCCGTTTAACATTGGGGCTTATGGGGCAGTTGCTGGAGTTTGTGTCGGTTAGACGCAGATCATTCAAAAACCGTACATCCTCCCGACAAAGTGGACACGTTGCCAGACAGAAGACAAGTGTGGGTACGTTCTTGGAAAATATCACTATTGTAGTGTGAAATCTGTGGCTAGGATCGTCATCTAAAGAAACATTTTCGGAGAGTTTTTTTCAGGCTCCCCCACTCTGCCAGTTGGTGCTGCGCGAACATTCCGCAATACACACTCATTGAAAATCCTGAATTTTTCTGAATTTTTTCGAAATCACTCACGATCAATTAAGGGTCACCGTTCAAAAACTAAACATCGTAGAAAGAAAGTTCAAATACAACTCAAATAGATAAGACCTGTGCCTACATTTTAAAGTTTGAATGGTGTCTCTAGGTCAAAGTATGCCAGAGCAGGAGATGTTTGAAAAACGTCGATGATTTTGCCACTTTTTTGACCCCGTCCCATTCATTCCTTATGGGACATTTTTCACAGTTTTTCTTCAAAATAAGAGCTTTACATTGCACCCCATCGGAGTTTAGAACTGGGTTCTTAGCGGGGGGCTTTTAATTTGAAAGTAGCGACCGCTATCAGCTCGCCGCTACAACAACAAGCGGACAACCAAGACAGCTACAGAGAGCGAGGAGACGCTAGCATCTCCCGGATCTCAGCGGCTTTCCAGCTGCTCATCTTCGTGGATGAAGTGACGAACTGACTGCTGTGATCAGCTGTTTCCTGGTTTTAAAACTCCCGGCTGTGGGTGCGCAGCAGTGCTCGTCATCCACACCTCCGCCCATCTCAGCATTTGCCACCACGTTGCCGCCTCGGATTTACACAGCAATGGAGGTGGAAATAAGTGTAACGTTACCCTCCGAGGCGCAAAATTGCCACCTTCTGTCTAAATCCGCGGAGCGAGCCGCCAAAAGGACGGCAGATTGGTGGCTTACTGCCCAGAATAAAAACAGCTTGTGAGAGACAAGAGCAGTCAGATATCCTAAACGTTGTAACAAAGATGACAGATTAGCAATTTTCTACACAAGAGAACGATGTACGTACACGAACAAACCTTTAGAACAGCCTCACCAGCCGTCACAGTTTGGTTAGGTTCAGGAAAACATTGTAATTTGGGTTAAAATAACAAGGTTGTTCATGAAACTTCCGTTACGAACGCACCCACGTTACGTACGCGTTTTAACTCGACCATCCGTCCCTGACCTCGTCACCTCACTTCCTCCTTTAGAGCCTCAATAATAACTTCAGCCACTAGAGGTCGCCGCCTAACAAGAAAACTTAATTCTCCACTCTGTATGGTTGTCTGTCTGATGAGGACGGGCTGGATGACATTAAACGTGATCATAAACCACCTCTGTGATGTTCAGTATATAATAAGTTGTATTAAACTGGAGTTTCCTTGTAAAGACAGGTTTAGTAATGTGTGCTGAAGTCATTAATCATTAATAAATATGTTTTTCTTAATGATTCATAACACATTAATCCGCTGACAGCCTGTGTGAACTCCTCGTCTGCACGCCTTTCACACGGTTTGGCTATAAGTTGAACTCTGCTGCGTCTCCTCACAGCCAAAGGGAAATAGCTGTAAGGCATGAAATTAGGCCAGTTTCACTGTGCGGGGATCACACCAGCGCTGCCATTATTCAAAATGACAGTTAAAACCTCCTGGAACAGGTCTGTGCTGTTATCAAGCGTTGTTACTGGCTCTCGTTTCGTCCTCTCACTTTTCAAAACACTCTCTCCTGCCACAGGAAGCGACGGGGTTTTACGGGAAACGTGGTCTTAATTTTGAGAGAAAAAATTGTTACAAGTAGCACCTTTTAATATACTTTATGGGAACCGAGTGGAGGCTGCCCGTGTGGTTTGGAGCTGGACGGACGCCGGCTTTGAATCCTCGCGCTCGCTCTTTTTGGAAATCTGGTTCAGGAAAGAATGAGTAATGCTCTCGCTTCGTGCACGGCGATGATATTGGGATGATTGAGGCAGGTAACAACCCCCAGCGGCTGCAGCGGAGAGCAGGACTATGGTTATGGCGGCTGTGGCTGCGTGTTCAGCGCTCTTTCCCCTGAATAAATGAAGGTTAAAACAGAAAGTCCCATGTTTCCACCGCGGCACTGACTCATCTCTGCTGGGGTCGGTCGTCCTTGTCAGCTCGTCTGGTGTCTGGTGGCGCGAGGCGAGGCCAGACGGACGACAATTCAGCATTTTCTGACTGCTGCATCCCTCCTCGCTTCCTCCCCCGTCCTCCGTCCTCCGAGCTCGCCACATGGTTTTCATTTTCCGCGCAGGCCGCGACGCCAAAAATCAGTACATCCCTGGAAGTCCATCATCGCGATAAATTACACTTTTTCATCTATATTTAGGCTGCGTCTTTGGTATCCGATCCGCTCCTGACTGACGGATATTTAATGGTTAGAAAAGAGGGAAAGAAACAGAGACCCCCTCCTCCAGTTCGTCTTTATCTCCTCTGTGCTTCTGTCCATTGTGGCGGAGGGGAAGTGGTTTCTGCAGCGTGGGCCGAGCTGGCTACAAACACCAGAGACACACAGATAATTACACTGTCAGAGATCCTGCCATTGTGTGTGTGTGTGTGTGTGTGTGTGTGTGCAGACACATCCTCGCTAATCAGCTCTTTGTTTTTCACTGATATAATTGGTCTCTGTTTTATTTTATCAGAAACAACCCTCTTCACGCTGAAAACGCGTCCGAGCCAACAACATTTTCCAGCCTCTTTAACCCGACACTCGACTCTTCGCCTCTGCAGAGCTTCACGCAGACGTTTCTCTCTGGACGAGTCCCAGAAGTCTGGACTTCCCTCGGAGAGCTCCGGCTCCAGAAACCACGGGCGAAGCTCGGAGACGTCCCTCAGAGGAAAACGAACGAGACGGCTCCCGTGAGAATTTTCTGGAGTTCTGCATAAATGATGTGGCTTTTTCAACACGTGACAGTCGGCGTGTCACCACACTGGGTGGCGCTATGACTGTTGGGAGGAAACATCCCCGACGCTTCCCTGCAGCCGGGAACATGTTTTACAAACCTGCGTAGACATACGGAAAGGAAACAATGCGCTTGACGAATGATTTGATATGAATTCAATCAATAAAAGTGCAGTGGTAAATTATATATTGACTTGAATCCTGAGACTCCTGAGGGAAGATGTGGTCAAAGACACTCATATTGTCAGTGAAGTGTCTTTATAACTCCTGAAGACGTGTTTGAAACTCTGAACGTGTTTCAGGGTTGTGCTGCAGGGACGAACAACAGGCTACAATATTCATCGTTCCAGTTCAGAATTAGATTGTTCTGATCCAAAGACAAGTATTCAACTTATGATATGACAAAAGAAAACGTCCTTTTCTTGTTTACCTGCAAATATACTGCAGCAAATCACCAGCAGCCGCTGATGGTTTCTACTTAATGTTATGTAAATTTTTTTACTGTTTGATGTCGATCTTTAGCAAATATTGTACAGTATGAATAAGATCAAGTTCGAGCCAGCACTTAAGTTTGTACAAATCAATTTAAAGGCTACATTTCTGGCCATTTTTGGCTACATTATGATACATAATATATTTTAAAAAACACTTAATAAATGCCAGGAAAATCAAATATCACGATATTTTTAACCAAATATCTCCATATTGATATTGCAGTAATATTGTAGGAATCATTTGTACTTTCATAAAATATTAACACCATGACATTTTTGATAAATGATCATCAGCAATGTGGATACAATGGTTAAATTTGCAAAGGTAAGTATGACGATATAACAATATCCAAAATCTAAGACAATATATAAAGTCTCACATCACGATTATGATATAAAACTGATGCACTGCCGAGTCGACCGCTTAGCTCTCTGTTAACACGACCCTGCTCTCCACAAAGTTGCTGCTGAGAACTGGTGACACTAATAATGACGACGTTACAGCAAAGTCCAGACCGTCTGCCTGCTGCTGATGGTTTCTTCTTGTTTTTAATTAAAACGTGATAATATGATATGTTGAATAAGCTCAAGTTCACTGAGCTGAAGCTTGAACTGTATCTCTGGTCGATCAGTCATCAGAGAGAGGAAACACTTTCCTCGAGCTGCTTCTGTCTGAGTTAAAGGTAAATAAATACGTCTTCAGGCCCAGACTGCTCATGTACGCTTGTGTTTGATCTCATTGTGCGAATCGTAGCTGTGCTTTTCATTAGGAAAACATTCAGTAAAGAAGTTCAGACCTATAAATAAGTGAGTTTGTGTTCTGTGCGTTCCTGGTTTCTTACATTCTTCCTTAAGACCTAAAATATGTCGCAGGCATCACTCGAGCTGCTTTGGTGTCGGTCCCTGAATAACAAAAGCTGAGTTATTATTGTTATCCTGGCTAACGGGGTCAGCGACTCGTCTCGCTCAGGTCAGGGAATGAAAAATGTTGAAAGGACCCGATCTAAGCCATCATTTGTGTATCTAACCCTCAGAAATGCAATTTCTCTGCCAAGCAGCACTCGGTCACAAAGATTTGACCAGCCGGGCCGAAACAATGGCCTCCTGTCAGCCTGATCAAACACGGGTAGGAAAACACCGAGTGGCTGCTTTCATGACTTACAGCCGGGCTCAGAACCAGCACAGTCAGTGGGCACGCACACACACACACACACACACACACACACACACACACACATGCATTACCGTATCAGTTATGCATCCGATATGCATGCATGCTTTCAATTCAAAACACAGCAGGCATGCACGCTCGCAAGCATGGATGCACACATGTACTCCCAGTCGCTGTTTTCCCTCCGATCCTCGTTTCACCGGTGTAGAAATGACTCGACGAGTTCGCCCGACCTCCGATGGAGCTGTTCTGGGTTGTTTTGGAAGCTTTAAACCAGCCCAGAGACACGGTTCACATCGGGGTTAGATAAATCTGTCGCAGGAACATCGGAAAGCTGCAGACCGGCCACAAAAAAGGGTTTTGTGTGGATCCACCAAAGGCGTGTTTTTCTAGTGTCATTATGAATCTGCAGCATAATCTGAATTCCTCGATTCCCAACAACAAGAAGGAATAGAGGTCTTATGGTCGCTCGCTCACCTGGGTGATATGAACCATGATATTGCAATTCATTTAGGTTAACGAACAGGAAGCTAAACCCAGGTACCTGATGGTCGAGGGCTCGTTGTCCATCATCTGCAGCCCGTCACTGTCATGCCTCCACAGCTCTCCTCCTCCTCCTCGTCTCCTCGGACCGGCTCACATTAGATAAGACCTGCCCTTCTCGCAGCCCGGTAATCAATCAGAAGTGACAAATGACAACCTGCAGTGTCACACGGCGTAACAACCTTCAGCAGCTTCCATAGCAACACAGTGTTATCCTGAGTCCTCCAGACTGACGAGCTCAAACACAGATATTTTATACCCCAGAAATATCACCTGAATGACATGTTATGAAGTGTCGCACTGGAGAAGATGGATCCTGAAATTAGGTGTCAAGCTACCTCGGGGTTTTCTCCGTCTATTATGTTGATGCTCTGGTGACGAGCAGGATTCAGCACGAAAATAAGGTTACCTCTTGACAGGGTCTGGATGATTTAATATTAATGTCGAAGCAAACAGGACTGAAAATAAAGAACAAGAAACAAGAAGGCAAATGTAAAACAACAATAAAAAAGGGCAATTAAATTAATTAAAGTCATGAAACAGAGAGAGGAAAAGTAGAGCAGAGATAAAAATAAAAGAATAAAATCAATACAGGACCACAAGAGGACGACGTCACATCAGAGGAATTAAGAGCAGTAAAAAGAATAAAGGATGAGAAATAGATTGGAAATAGATGAATAAAAGCAGTAAAGGACAGAAAACAAAGATGTTTCCTCTCTAAAACGCTCTCCAGTCTCACGTCATGTTTCATGTTGTCTTCGCTCTCGTCACACCGCTCAGTGACCCGATGTGATCTCTATGAAAGCGTCTGCATTTTTCAGGTTTTTTCCTTTAATTTGTCGTCCGTCTGTTCGAGTCAAACAGACGGGGCCTCGCCACAAAACAAACACCGTCCGACACGAAAACATCGGAGAGTATAAAATGCACTCGGGCGACATGTGTGGTCCGCTGGGTGAATAATAGGAGGAGAGGACGAGTATTTATGTTTCATATAATATCTGTCAGGTTAGTCGTTTGTTGGTCGGCGTCCTTCTCGGTCCAGCTGACTTCTCTCTCCCTCACCACTTCGTCTTGAACGGTGAAGCTCTGATGCTGAGTGACGCGGTGATCCCTGTTCTTCAGCGTCTGCCAACAAGCCGAGCAACAAACTGTGACCGTCTATTGTAGCATAAAACTCTCACACTCTGTGAAAAGGTTACGTAATAACTCACGAGTGATGCTTCGCTCCTTCTGCAGAGTTATCCAGCGCCACGGTTCGTACGAGGAGGGACGGCTCGAGCGTGAAAACCGGGATGATTTAAAGTGTTTTGATCCTTCGGGTCAGGTCGTGGTGTTCCTCCGTGCAGCCAAACCGTTTGACCGGTCGTATTTCTCTCGCCGACTGGCGAAAGTAAAAATATGTGTTTTTCTGTTTCATGCGAATAAGGAACATTTCGGACAAACAGCCGAGCTGACATCATCCCGAGTGTTTCCGGAGAAATCTGTAATTTCACTCGAGGTAATGGTGTGTTTCATTTGGTCGCCGGTTGCAGGAACGTCCAGGAAAGAAATATCAGATGATATGTCAGAGAGCGAGGGAGGAAGCTGGCGAACATATCGAAACGTGACTTTCCATGTCTGTGAGTGTTCTTCCCTGATCAGATAGATTTTCAGAGTAAAGGTAGCTGTTGAATAATCACTTACATCATTTGTTTTGTTTTGGTCGAGAGACAAGCCTGTGAATATTCTCATTCATCCAGGTCATAGTTATCTCAAGGAAATTGAATCGAACGCAACTGGATTTGGTTTTTGTCTTTGAAGACGTTTCACCTCTCATCCAAGAGGCTTCATCTTCGGGTCTTCGGGTCTCTTGGATGAGAGGTGAAACGTCTTCAAAGACAAAAACCAAATCCAGTTGCGTTCGATTCAATTTCCTTGAGATTGGTCGACCTCTCGTAGCAGATATTGCAAAGAAGGACTCACACAGTCGTCCACTTGGGAACAAAAAGTTGAATTCGTAGACGATAAAACATTCTGGATCAGTTCAGTACAATCAGCAGTAGCCGTACTTGGTTTGCTATCGCTATTAGCTTTCAGTGGCTAATTCTGCAGCTAGTTTATGTGTCATTTTCACTTTGTCCTCAACATGTAGCTCGCACCAAGTCACCTGACGTGACCAAACACAACCCAAAACCCCGACATCATTTCTACATGTTTGTCCGGACCTGGTCTGAACCGTCGAGTCCCAACAGAGGAGAGACGGAGTAAAGATTTCACTTTTTTATGTATTTTTTATTTTAAAATCTGCTTTGCAAATGTGTAAAGAGGAAGTAAATATATTCAGCTCAGGTCTTGAGGATTCACATGATGTGTTTTTAAGAGTAACAACATGACACTAAACTCCACAGGGAACCTCGAAGGTGTCGTGACGTACAGACGTACAGACTTTGGCTCCACATCCCAGACGAAGCATCCCGCCGTGCATCATCACCCCGTGGTCAGAAGGCCTTTTGCCTAACTCGTGTGCTATGCACGGCTTTGGCGCGGCTTATCTCGTGTATTTATCCAGCGCTGATCCGCTGTAGCTCTGCCTGGAAGCTGTAGCCTAGTCAGGAATTCAGAGTTGTGACAAGGTTTACGTTGGCCGAGCCGCCCGAAACTGGAGCCGAGCGCCGCGATGCAGTCAAATAAATCATCTAAAGAGAGAGACGGTGCGGAGAAAGACAAACAAATAGCTTTTTACAAAACAGTGTTTCCAGCGAGGGTCTTTTTGGCAGAGAGACGGGGTGAAGGAGAGGAGGCTCTGACACAAACAGATCGAAAGAGATAGAGTCCACGAACGCTACGTCACGTACTCTTTAAGTGAATTTATAGTAAAAACTGTAGTTAGAGACGGCGTTCTTCAGTGTCATTATGTGGTCAGCGGTTTCATTCATGCCCCCGAGCTGTGCAGCACCGGTCAGACAGCCAATCTTCTCCTCTGTTTAAACAATGGCTGATTTTCTAGGAATTGTCAACCGAATAGGGGGTCGGGGAGGAAAAAGATGGAGACGGAAAAACTGATGACGACGAGGGAGAGCGAAGAGAAGTTAGAGGACGAGAGGAGGAGAGACGCTCTTCTTTAAATCAGCTGAGATTCTTTTGTTCAGGCAAAATAAAGAGATAGAGAGACAAGAAAAGCAGAAGTGAAGACGGATAGACACGAGGAGAGAAAAGCAAAGCGTTGTGTGAATGACACAGCAGAACCCAGCGGGCTTTTGTAACAACACCCGGCCTGATTGGAGCAAATTACTCCTCTCTGTTCCAATCAGTCTGAGCATGAATGAGTCCGTTCCCTCTGGACAGCCGACGGCTCAGTGCAGCGTTTAGAAACGAGTTGAAGAGCACAAATCCTGACACAAGACTGTATCTTCACAACACACGTTACAATATACAACATATTACTGATTTATTTGCAAAATATGTTCATGGAGGAAATATAATTCTGTTTTCCAGGTTCTGGAAGTGTTTCATGCTGCAAAGAGGTGTTTTAGGGAGGAGGCCGAGCAGACGGAGAGTTTACAAATGTATGTTTTCATCACGTTTCCTCATATTTAAATCAAGATTACAACATATTCCTGCCATAAAATCATGTTTTAGTTGTAGGATATTGATATTGAAGGATGATTTTTCATTAAACATCTTAATAAAAAATAGAAGAAGCCTTTAAATACAATAGGAAAGTCAAAAAAATCAAAAATTAGGGAATGAAACAGAGTTAGAAAATCGGCAAAATCAAAAATTGAACATCGGACCTTATGAAACTGAAACCTGATTGTGATTTAAGAGTTGTGCGTTTTGAGCTCGTCAGGCCCAGAAAACAACCCAAAAATGAAAATTCTAGTGTGTTTTAAAGGTTGGAGACTGTCAGGATGCAAAGTGAAACTGTGCTCTTTGTGTCGTTACATCCTGAGCGGTTTCATTCAGGCCTCCGGGCCGAGCAGCACCGACCCGTCGGCTCCTCCTCGGTGTTTAAACAAAGGCTGATTTCTTTCAGAAACATCCACTGATGAGCGTCCAGGGAGAGAGAGAGACAGATAGCCTGACATTTCCCTAAACATGGTTCCCTCCGCACCCAATTTGGAAGCGATCTGACTTTCTTGTGCTGATAAAATCCAGCCACAACGTGCAGCGACCCATTTTCAATAAAGCAAGAGCCGGAAAAAAGTCATTTGGTCGAATAAATGCATCCGAGGGAAACAGTTAGCAGGTGTTCTCAGGGTGGATGTGACTCTGACCTTCCTCATCATACATCTGAAAACACAAAGTCTCAGATGTAACAGTCGAGTTTTTCATTCTGAATGTGTGTTTCCTCCTGTGAGTGCAGACACTGAACATGCGTCCTGGCTAACGTGAATGTTTGAGTGTTATGATCGAGACTAATTTCACAGAGAAACGTTGGTCACGCTCATGATATTCATGTCGTACTTCCTCTCTCTGTTTCAGTTTTGTTCTCACCTCCTCATTAATCTTTGCTTTAACCTTTTTAAAGACTCATTAAAGACCAACAGATCCTTCACCCCCTTTTGTTCTTTCACCCTTATTCATCTTCAGTCGTGGCTTTCTTTTCTTATTTTAGTCATTAGCCTTGCAGCAAGGTAAAGGCTGCAATGTGCCTCCTTGTCTGTCTAAAAGGGAGGTGTAATATTCCTCCTTTTCCAAACAGCCTCCACTTTTCCTCCTCTGGTAGGCGTCAACATGTGACGTGACGTGAAGCAGGAAGTTGGGCGTGAAGAGAAGCAGGGCAGTTTCTGCTTTTCTCCCAAAATCCTCTTCCCGTTTAACATTGGGGCTTATGGGGCAGTTGCTGGAGTTTGTGTCGGTTAGACGCAGATAATTCAAAAACCGTACATCCTCCCGATAAAGTGGACACGTTGCCAGACAGAAGACAAGTGTGGCTACGTTCTTGGAAAATATCACTATTGTAGTGTGAAATCTGTGGCTAGGATCGTCATCTAAAGAAACATTTTCGGAGAGTTTTTTTCAGGCTCCCCCACTCTGCCAGTTGGTGCTGCGCGAACATTCCGCAATACACACACATTGAAAATCCTGAATTTTTCTGAGTTTTCGAAATCACTCACGATCAATTAAGGGTCACCATTCAAAAACTAAACATCGTAGAAAGAAAGTTCAAATACAACTCAAATAGATAAGACTTGTGCCTACATTTTAAAGTTTGAATGGTGTCTCTAGGTCAAAGTCTGCCAGAGCAGGAGATGTTTGAAAAACCTCGATGATTTTGCGACTTTTTTGACCCCGTCCCATTCATTCCTTATGGGAAGTTTTTCGCAGTTTTTCTTCAAAATAAGAGCTTTACATTGCACCCCATCAGAGTTTAGAACTGGGTTCTTAGCGGGGGGCTTTTAATTTGAAAGTAGCGACCGCTATTAGCTCGCCGCTACAACAACAAGCGGACAACCAAGACAGCTACAGAGAGCGAGGAGACGCTAGCATCTCCCGGATCTCAGCGGCTTTCCAGCTGCTCATCTTCGTGGATGAAGTGAGGAACTGACTGCTGTGATCAGCTGTTTCCTGGTTTTAAAACTCCCGGCTGTGGGTGCGCAGCAGTGCACGTCATCCACACCTCCGCCCAGCTCAGGATATGCCACCACATTGCCGCCTCGGATTTACACAGCAATGGAGGCGCAAATAAGTGTAACGTTACCCTCCGAGGGGCAAAACTAGCGGAACAAAACAGGCCACCAATTTGCCGCCTTCTGTCTAAATCCGCGGAGCGAGCCGCCAAAAGGACGGCAGATTGGTGGCTTACTGCCCAGAATAAAAACGGCTTCTGTCACGTGAAAATCGGCAGAGACGAGGTATCATAGACATTTAGAGAGTCATTACTTAGACAAAGATAGTTTTATCATCATCGTTGCAGTGTGCATTAGCTGTTGTGTTACTGTTCATGTGTATAATTCCGGGACATTATTTTTGCAATGCATGAATCACAACTTAGTAACTCATGCTGTAACCAGACAAGGTTTCAAGTGACACGCAGTCGGATAAACCGGCTGCTGCAGGATGAGGAACAACCTCTGGAGTCCTGCCTTTGGTCTCCAACTAGGACAAGACATCGCTGCCCGAGAGGAAGAAGTGTAACGATCCAAATAAGTACGTGGCAGGCAGGTCGAAAAACAAAAGGGCTGATGTCCAATGTGAAATCCAAAGTCCAAGAAACCAAAAAGGCAAAAGAAAAGTCCAAGAAAGCGAAATACAAAACTGAGGACAAACCAGAAAACCACGAGGGACGGATCAGGACGACACGAAGACCGAGAGCTGGAGATCAGGGAACAGGAACAACCGACGACCGACAGAGAGCGAAGGAAACAACACAGGATTAATATTGATTTCCTGCAGAGCTTCATTCTTAGTGGCAAAATCTGCCATGTCCAATAAAAAAGTAACTGGCAGGACTGTTTTCACAACATCGAAATAAAATGATCTCTGCATTCATTAATTATTTTTATCATCTGTGTCTTTAAGCACCTAGAGAATAATAAAGTATTAAGAGGTGAGTAAGACTGTGTGTGTGTGTGTGTGTGTGTGTGTGTTAAGCTCCATTCATGTTTTGTTTTCGCTGCGTCGCTCCGGTGTTGTTGCTACCAGCCCGCCGTGGACTCGATCCAAAGCTAAGAAAAATAGCCCTAAAACGTTGTACATTCTACTCAATTAAATGTCATTACATGTGTGTAAGCTGTAAAAGTTAATAGAAAGTGTGATTAACTCCGTGTGCAGCAGTACGCTGGCTGTGGTCGGAGGCCGGCTGTGCTTCCACGGCAGTAAACTCCGTTCAAGGTCGGGATTTGCAGGCGGCGTTCGGAGGAATCTGGATGTGGGTTGAGAGTCTGAGCAGCGACTGAAAACAGGATTTATCTGGAACACAAACGGCCTGATAGTGAAATAATCTGACAGATTCCTTCTTTGGCCCCGAGCTAACATGATAATTCTTTCTATTTGTCTTCCCTTTGCAGCCTTAAAGGGATATTCCGGTGTAAGTTTAATCCATGGTCTAACACACCGTGACACCGAGTAAGACTCCCCCTCGAGAGGTCAAGTTAGCTGACCGCTAGCTTAGCTAGTTTTAGCAACCTCAGAAAAGACTGCACGATAACAATACACTGCAGCTTATGTCTCCAACTAGAAACCGCCATCAAAAAGCCACAATTAATGGTGAGAACAGCACCAAACTTCAGCAACAGTACATGTACAGTCCCAGCACACAGTACGAAGCATCAAACATCTGCTAGCTTTGCTGGATTTGGATTAAAAACACAGCACAACTCACCCTCTCCTCCAGCAGCCTGCCTGTGTGGGGAAGCCCTGACGAGTCGATTACCGAGTGCAGTAGATTTCTGCAGCTCAAGGATGAAAATGAGCGAAAATGTCTGATTATTACTCCATGTAACGTTCAGTTCTTATTCCCTGTCAGCTCTCAGAGAATAAGAACTGAGCATTCCATGGAGTCATAATCAGACATTTTCATCCTTGAGCTGCAGAAATCTACTGCACTCGGTAATCGACTCGTCAGGGCTTCCCCACACAGGCAGGCTGCTGGAGGAGAGGGTGAGTGGTGCTGTGTTTTTAATACAAATCCAGCAAAGCTAGCAGATGTTTGATGCTTCGTACTGTGTGCTGGGACTGTACATGTACTGTTGCTGAAGTTTGCTGCTGTTCTCACCATTAATTGTGGCTTTTTGATGGCGGTTTCTAGTTGGAGACATAAGCTGCAGTGTATTGTTATCGTGCGGTCTTTTCTGAGGTTGCTAAAACTAGCTAAGCTAGCGGTCAGCTAACTTGACCTCTCGAGGGGGAGTCTTACTCGGTGTCGAGGTGTGTTAGACCATGGATTAAACTTACACCAGAATATCCCTTAAAACCCTCTGATTCTCCCCGACCCTACTCCACGCTCCGTGTCATCACCATACAGTCGAGTATATAAACGTGTGTACTTCATAAGCGAACGCTACATCATTAATAACGAGAGCCATACAGGCTTCTGTGCGTCTCTTCTGGTGTCAGAATACAGTCGAGTTAAGCAAAGTTCAAGTAGGTGAAGAAAAAAAAGACGGAATCACTTTATTCCACAAGTGTTGCATTAAATTCAGTGTGTAAGCCTGCTGGAAATGAGGCTTACGAGAGCTTCAGCCTCCGCTGTCACAGGAGACTGCCGCGGAGCCGGAGTGCATTTACTCTCTCTCTCTTTTTTTCTCTCTCTCTCTCTCTTCAGCTTTCTTTTCACGCCATTTCTCCTCCTAACTCGAACCATTCCACCTTGGCTGCCGGCTACCAGAGAACAGAGGTCGTTAATTGCGCTCTACACTCGCACACACACACACACACACACACACACACACAGATGGAGGACGCAGGAAAAAGTGCACACAAAGTCAGGCAGAATGATAGTAATTGAAAAATCCTAAGTGTTGTGTATCCAGGAGCGAGAGCAGGAAGAGAGTCTTAAAACGCGGCTCTCCTGAGCATCCTAAAACACTTTTATTGGCTTTTATTGTGTGTTTTGTCTTCGTGTGTGTGTGTGTGTGTGTGTGTGTACATATGAAAACATGCATATATTTTATTTTATTTTTTCCTGCCCAGTGTGTTCTGGCATCGCTGCGTGGACATGACACCATTTGGTTGTAAAATATGTACCAGAAGGTTCTCGGTATTGTTTGAGGGCTGAGGAGAATGCGTCCCCCGAGGATCGTGGGATCGAGCGAGGAGGCTGGCAGAGCGGCTGAAATTACAGAGAACACAACACAGGCCTCGTCCCGGGGTGCAAAATCACTCCGAAGAAACAAATGATGCAGCAACGGTTTTGCATTTTATGAACCCACGAGCTCATGGCTGCAGCCTGAAGGAAGTGGCCTCCAGTTCATTTATAAGAACATGAGGGATGTTTTCCTGCGGTGAGTCCACCTTGTTTCCATTCTGCACCAGGAAAAAAAAAGTCCAAAACAACAACAGCACGTACGGAGAAAACCTCCGAGGGGATTCCATCATATCTAGAATCAATTCCCACGCACACGCAGGCTCAAGACTTTCGTGGACACCATCCACACTTTTTCACAGATTTTCAGTTTCACACTCACGAACACTGCAGCTCGGCCAATCACAGCGCAGAGGGGTTTTAGCCCTCGCAGGGGAGCCGGCCAATTAGAGAGACCGGTAATGCGGCCCATATGAGCAGGGGCTTCTGGGTAGTCCCAGCAGGTGTCGCCTCGATTATGATCTGACACTCTCGTCGGCTGCTAACTAGAAGCATTCCTGACGCACGGGAGCGAGCTCGACAACAAACCGTGGACGTGACGCGATCAGGAGTCACGCTCGTCTCTTCAACGATCAAGCCTGTGAATATTCTCATTAATCCAGGTCATGGTTATCTCAAGGAAATTGAATCGAATGCAACTGGATTTGGTTTTTGTCTTGAAGACGTTTCACCTCTCATCCAAGAGGCTTCATCAGTTCCTGCTCGCTTGACTAGGCTGGGACTAGTCCAACTAGCCGGTGTGGAGGTCCAGCTAGGGGTCTGCGACACCACCTATCTCCAATTTACAATGCTGCCCTTTCATGTCTTCCCAGGAGATTCAACAACTTAGCCTCTAAGAACAACGGCTGTGCACAAAGGGCCTCATGTGACTCCAACGACTGTCGTTACAACACAATAGAGCACTAACGAAGTCGAAACCAACTTTCCACCATCCCCAACGACCGTACTAACGACTGTCGTTGGCAATAATGGAGCACATACAACCCATAGACATCAGTGGCCTTGTGACCGCCTCCTGAGAGGTTAAATAGCTGGACCTCCACACCGGCTAGTTGGACTAGTCCCAGCCTAGTCAAGGGAGCAGGAACTGATGAAGCCTCTTGGATGAGAGGTGAAAGGTCTTCAAGACAAAAACCAAATCCAGTTGCGTTCGATTCAATTTCCTTGAGATACTCTTCAACGATCGTTGACTTTGGGACCAAACGAGGCTCAGAAACAGCAACTCAACAAACAAAGTCCAACTAGACTAGACTTTATCTCATGAGGCGGTAAAAGACTCACAAATCCAACATAATTGCATCAAGAAATACAAAAAGAAATCCTCTCATGTTTGCTTTAATAAGAGTTGAAGCGTTCTGTCCTTCTGTTCCACCGTCAATGTCACTTCGGAGGATCATAAAAACACGTTACGTCGTCCCCCCTCCTCTCGCGACGCCTGGTGTTCATCTCCCGTGGCTGTATTTAATTAAACGCGCCGTCTCCCTGTTTACATCTCGTGTCCTACACGGTGTCTGTAAACATCGCTCTCTCCGTTCCTTACGGAGGAGAAAACAGCCGTCTGCTATCACTTCCATGCAGCCGCGGTGATAACACGCATCGCTCTGGAGTTTATTTGCAGGAATATGAATTGTGTTTTTGTTTTCCACGCGGGTTTTTTCTAACATGCGCTTTCTATTACACACAAGGCAAAAAAATAATATGTTCCTACCCGGTGGTTTTCGCCACACATGAAACGAGGGCATAATGAGTTTTTTTGTTTTGATACTGTTTTTCCATCTTTTCCCACACAGCTGTGAGGCCGTGCATCATGTTTCTACCTTATATTGTCTGCTGGTCCTCACTGTGTTTAAACATATTCACACGCACCGCAGACACATTTAAATAAAAACTACGGATACGTGTTGGCCAATCAGGTCTTAATCAGATCATTAATGCAAACAAAACCGATGACAGATGAGCAGCGTTTCAACAGAGAGAGCTGGTGTGGCCTCTAAATCTGACCTCATTGCACCAGTGTGGCCCTGAAGGGATGTTACGGAAGCACGATAATTAGCTCGAGACTTCGTATCGCTCCGTCCGTACGGTTAACATACAGCCGGCAGCCAGTCAGCTTATCTGAGCGTATACGTAGACTAATTAACATTTTATACTGTTTGTCTAATCAGAAGAGAAACAGAAGTGTAAAGGCGACAGAGTTGTGGTCTCACGGAGGGTTAGGCATCTGGACCGACCTGTTAACTGCACTGGTTTCCTGGAGTTTCTACTGGTTGCCGTGGAAACCTCGGGATGATGTCAAGGCTCCTGGTTACGGCTCAATATTTCCTGCACAAGACACGAGAGAGGCATTGACCTGTGCATTAAAAACTGTCAAGTGAATGACGAGCAAACATCAAGTTACTCCTCCAACAAAGAAACAGCATCCGGGGAGCGTTGTGTTTCCATCTGAACACAGAAGAAACAGACTTTTCTTGTGTAAGTCAACTTCAAATGCCCATAAAAACAGGTAGATTGTCACATAATGCAGAAACAAGTGATGGCTGAGACAGAAGCCGTTTTTATTCTGGGCAGTAAGCCACCAATTTGCCGTCCTTTTGGTGGCTCGCTCCGCGGATTTAGACAGAAGGCGGCAAATTGGTGGTCTGTTTTGGAGGGTACACGTATTTGCGCCTCCATTGCTGTGTAAAACCATGAAACAGCTGATCACAGCAGTCAGTTCGTCACTTCATCCACGAAGATGAGCAGCTGGAAAGCCGCTGAGATCCGGGAGATGCTAGCGTCTCCTCGCTCTCTGTAGCTGTCTTGGTTGTCCGCTTGTTGTTGTAGCGGCGAGCTAATAGCGGTCGCTACTTTCAAATTAAAAGCCCCCCGCTAAGAACCCAGTTCTAAACTCCGATGGGGTGCAATGTAAAGCTCTTATTTTGAAGAAAAACTGCGAAAAATTTCCCATAAGGAATGAATGGGACGGGGTCAAAAAAGTCACAAAATCATCGAGGTTTTTCAAACATCTCCTGCTCTGGCAGACTTTGACCTAGAGACACCATTCAAACTTTAAAATGTAGGCACAAGTCTTATCTATTTGAGTTGTATTTGAACTTTCTTTCTACGATGTTTAGTTTTTGAACGGTGACCCTTAATTGATCGTGAGTGATTTCGAAAAAACTCAGAAAAATTCAGGATTTTCAATGTGTGTGTATTGCGGAATGTTCGTGCAGCACCAACTGGCAGAGTGGGGGAGCCTGAAAAAAACTCTCCGAAAATGTTTCTTTAGATGACGATCCTAGCCACAGATTTCACACTACAATAGTGATATTTTCCAAGAACGTAGCCACAGTTGTCTTCTGTCTGGCAACGTGTCCACTTTATCGGGAGGATGTACGGTTTTTGAATTATCTGCGTCTAACCGACACAAACTCCAGCAACGGCCCCATAAGCCCCAATGTTAAACGGGAAGAGGATTTTGGGAGAAAAGCAGAAACTGCCCTGCTTCTCTTCACGCCCAACTTCCTGCTTCACGTCACGTCACATGTTGACGCCTACCAGAGGAGGAAAAGTGGAGGCTGTTTGGAAAAGGAGGAATATTACACCTCCCTTTTAGACAGACAAGGCGGCATGATACACCATGTTTAATAATGGAAATGACTGATTGTAACCACCTATTTGTCTGTTAATAAAAGTTTCCTTCCACCGTAATATTCAGTAAAACTCTACATGTAGACACGATGGGAATATTCTGACTGCAGGCTTGTCTCCTCTCATCATGTAGCTGTTAGAGACACCACACTGTGTCGTTACAAAGATCAGTCTACATCGTGATTCAGGAAAAAAACAAAGATCCTCTTCTCTGGTTACTCTGGTCCACATTATCAGACATTTCTATCTCACTGAGTCGTATGTAAGCAGCATTTTATACATAAACACTGTTACGTTCTCTTCGCTTCTCCGATATATATGTTTAGAGACGGAGACGCTTTCATTTACATTACAGCTCTGTTCCTGTAAACACCAACAGAAAACATGTGAGCAAAGAAATAAAACTGTAAAAAAGTCTGGCAGCAAAGTTTCCACATGGACACTGTGAAATTACAGTAAATAACAGTAATTCTGTAATAACAGAATTACATGTAATGAACTGTATAAACAAATACAGAGCACGTTTTACCGTCACAGTCTGTTAAATATACTGTAATAACAGTAAATATACTATAATTTAATATGATTATTTACTGTAAGGTCACATTATCCGTCTGGAAACTTTGCTGCCAGACTTTAACCCGTTGTTTTTTACAGTGTACAGCTTCCCTCCGAAGACACAGATAACAAAACAGGTATTTTTTGTACTTTAGTCGGTAAATATACCTTTTTCTTTAGCATGAACTGTTTGTGTCAGAAGTCTAAAACTATATTTTATGACTTTATTGTGCTGATCTTGCGTTTGAAATCTTATGGAAACATTGTCAATGTCAAATAAAAAAGTCTGAGGCATGGTTCTCTTAGTTTTTCTGAATCTTAAATCTAAAAAAAAAAGAAAATGCACACACATATATCATCTGTGAGCATCAGATTATCACTTGAATATTTGATGTTGAAGCCAAACGAGCTGCAGTTCCATGTTCTGTTCCCTTTAAGCTCCACAATACATTTAGAACGGCTCTTATCTCTAACCAGGGCCATATGATGCCACAGGGGGAGGTGCGCTTCTGCTGCCTGGTGGTTTCATCTGAGGGGAGTTTGTTAAAGTCATCTATCCATGACATGACAGTCGGACCTCTGGCTGTGGTCGAAATCAAACACCCCCATCTTATCTCCACTTAAAGACCCCCCTCCCCTAACCTCTTTACTTTGATCCCGTTTGATCTGCAGGGAGAGTGAAGGGGGAAGCTGAGGTGGAGGAGAGGATGACGGGACTCCGTCTGAAGCTGAGAAGAAAAGAAGAACTGCGCTGCGGTCCACTGGAATAAAAACAAGGATTGAAGGAGTGCGTGGTTATTTATCATCCATCTGTACATCTCTCGTTCCCGCGTCACACCAGGTTCAGACAGATTTCATCCCCACGTTTCCATGACGACGACGACGACGACACTCGAGAAGGACAGTGAACCTGAAACCACCCACTCGTTAGAAATCACTCTGTTTCTTGAGTTTCCTGGAGTGTAAAGGTTAATGTGTGAGGCTCAGTGTGTACAGTTCAGTCATACGGATTATTTACTGCAGTCAGACGGACGGTGCAGCTGCAGAGCTTCAGCCTCCAACTACAGGATTCACATTAAAAACTCTTAAAGATAGATTTTATCTCATTTATAAACAACATTAACACAGCCAGAAGACACATTTTATTCACATTCTAGGTTCATTTTGTCATGTTGAATGTTATTAAATATGAGCCAATAAATAATACTGATTGTAAAAATGTGTATTATAAAGAAAGTCCTAGTCAGCACTTGTTTTAAAACAGTGGACAGAATATATTAGACACGTAACAAAAGAACTTACTACTGTTTGACCTCTACGCTGCGTTAACAGTTAGCACGACTTCAGTTTGGATGATGGACCAAATCTTTCACCTCTCTGGCTCGTGACCATGGTATAAGAACTATAAACCACTCTGATGTGCCTTGATATAGAAAATAATGCACTCTTTGCCTCCACTTGCGTTAAGGCGTCACTGGAAAAAACGTTGGTAGTGCACGTTTCTGCAAACCACAAAGCTGTGATTGTACAAAAAGCGCTTGGTTAGGGTTGTAAAAAGATCATGTTTATGGTTTAAGACACCAGTTTTGTCGCTGCAAACCAGGCAGGATGATCAAAAACATCTTCTTCTCTGTCGCACCAAACACGACTGGAAATTATCCCGAGCTCTCCTTTTAAAAAATCTCTGCAGCCCCTCGTCCTCCCGATATGACAGTCAGGTCGTAAACATGTAATATGTAATGTGACATGTTTTGTCGTCTGCAGAAAATGCTAAAGGGATATTCCGGTGTAAGTTTAATCCATGGTCTAACACACCGTGACACCGAGTAAGACTCCCCCTCGAGAGGTCAAGTTAGCTGACCGCTAGCTTAGCTAGTTTTAGCAACCTCAGAAAAGACTGCACGATAACAATACACTGCAGCTTATGTCTCCAACTAGAAACCGCCATCAAAAAGCCACAATTAATGGTGAGAACAGCAGCAAACTTCAGCAACAGTACATGTACAGTCCCAGCACACAGTACGAAGCATCAAACATCTGCTAGCTTTGCTGGATTTGTATTGAAAACACAGCACAACTCACCCTCTCCTCCAGCAGCCTGCCTGTGTGGGGAAGCCCTGACGAGTCGATTACCGAGTGCAGTAGATTTCTGCAGCTCAAGGATGAAAATGTATGATTATTACTGTTCTCACCATTAATTGTGGCTTTTTGATGGCGGTTTCTAGTTGGAGACATAAGCTGCAGTGTTTTGTTATCGTGCGGTCTTTTCTGAGGTTGCTAAAACTAGCTAAGCTAGCGGTCAGCTAACTTGACCTCTCGAGGGGGAGTCTTACTCGGTGTCAAGGTGTGTTAGACCATGGATTAAACTTACACCGGAATATCCCTTTAACTAGTGGGCTGAAGCGTGCACCATACAGTGAAACCACTGAGCTACCAAGGTGCTCTAAAAGGGGTATTTTGTGCAGACAGCAAAATCAATAGACGAGAGTTTAATACAGCAGAGTTACAAAGATCGTGTGAAATCACAGACATCTATCTATCATGCAATAATACACTCACATTTCTCACATTGCCTGACTCGCCACTACCTCGTAATCTCCCTCCTCCTTCAAACTCCACGTGCTACTTTGTGTTAAATGATCTCGTAGTTTCCAGGCTGAGATCCGACAGCTCCTCCAGAGCCACATGCAGACGTTTCAGCGCTGGTTTAAGAGGCTGGTGTTGTCCTCCCCTTGATGAGCAAGCTGAACCTCATGAGTGAAATCTGCAGAGTGCCCTTTTTAAAATAACGCCTGGAATGCTTGGAATATCATAAATTGGGGGATATCTACCAGTTAAAGAGCATCCAGGGGAGTGGGAGGTCTGTAAATTTTAAATGGAGAGGCACTTTGGTCTCGCTCAGCAGACAGCAGAGGTCTGAGGCACAGTGAGCACGTCCTCTGATTTAGCTAACCGTCGTTGGTGAAATAATACTGAAATGAAACGATTCTTCATTTTTATTGGGGAACCGCAGGGTTTCCCCCCGAGATCCTCTGACGGGTCCCCGGTCTCCTCTCGGACCGTCACCACAGCAGGAGGATGGAACACATCCACCAGATGTGACGGGAACAAACTCCGGCTGGCAGGTTTTATCCACGCCGACGAATCAAACGGGTCAATCCTTTGTGTTAGGTTATCAACACAATGAGTCAGGGGCTGACGGTTCTGTTCGACCCGGGTCCTGGATCAGACCCGTAACTGAACACAGGTGGGATTCCAGCGAAGATAAACACACGTTCGAATGCAAAACTGAGGAGCTGCACTCAGGCCGCAGAGGGTGAGGTGGCACTTTAAGCACACACCTACCTTTCACCCCACATCTGAAAGCAATTCTGTGTGTGTGTGTGTGTGTGTGTGTGTGTGTGTGTGTGTGTGTGTGGTGGGAGGCCTGCCGGATTCCAGGGCGACCCCCCTCACCAGGATGGCGGAGGAAAAAGGGGAAGGAATGGAGGGGGCGGCGGAGGGCAGAGGTAGGTAAGCGTTTTGGGAAACGTGGAGGGAACGGCAATTAAAATCCCCTTTTCTCCGTCTCCTTTTGAAGGAATTCCCGGCGGAGTCGACTCAAAGCGGGATTAATCACCAGCCCTCATCCCCCTGAAAGCTACATCCCTCTCTCCCTCGCTTTCTTTTTCTCCCTCTCCTCTCTTTTTTCTTTTCTTTACAAGTATGTGTCATTTCCTCATTAATATCCTGGGAAAGGAAATCGAGGGCCCGGTGAAGGCAACGTAAACTGTGTTTTTTCTCCCCCTCTTCTGCTCGGAGCTTAAATAATTCCAACAAATGTTTAGTTGGAGCTCGATGCAGAGATCACCACCACATCTGACCCGAGTGGACTTTTTCGTGGTGTCGTCTGAACCTCGACGGTGATTTGTGTGTGTGAGGGTGTGCGTATACGTGATAATGACTCGTGGGCACGGGCCAACCCTCCGACTCTTTCCCCCGCCTTGTTATCAATGCAAGCCATGCATTGTATTACAACCTGTAATTTAGTTTACATTGTGCTTGGGAAAGCAGTAAATTACATGGGTTTCTGCTCAAAATGAATAGCCGGTTGAGACAAATGTCTTTGCTTTTGCTACTCCAGGCAGAATTTTTTGCTAACAGTGCGCCGAAACATATAATTTTGTCCCAAACTCCTGGCTTTTAAAAGCAAAGTACAGTGAAATCTAATAAGCCACTCTCAGAAAAAAGGGGGTTTTCTCCTGCTCCGTCAGACGGAGGCTCGTTATTTAGCTCTCCCCCACTTCTGGATAACGTTTCACACTCTTCTCCTCTCAATCTGTCTTTCACCCTCCCTTCCTCTAAAACCAACATCCCAACAACCCTCAGGAAAACAGCGTGTGGATGTGCGTGTGTTTCATCACCTCCGTTAATCGAGCCGGTGACTCACGGAGGTTTCTATTGATGTTTAACGGTATCAGTCATCAGAAGAAGAGACGCAGCTTTAGTTTCTTAATAACTTGCACATTTGAGAAACAACAATTTCATTCCGGGAACAAAAGCAGCGCTCACACATTTTCTAAACTGTGATTATCTCGTGATGCTCCTTCCAGTAAAAATCGACATTAATATTGGAGCTTCCAGCGTTGTGTGAATCGTTGAGGGATTAAAAGGGATGTGAGATTCGAGGATCGGCCCGTCAGCACCACCCAATAAAAACAAACCCTTCCTTCCTGTGACCTCTCGTTAAAAAAAGGGTAAAAAATCCGAGTGTGACTTTTTAGCGCGTCGTCTCCTCTGGTGTTAATTTGATAGACTTTTAAAAGGAAATCCTCGACTCTTGAATCAATCTTCTGTTTCTTTTTAATGAGGAGAGACTGACTTTAATTGTAGAGCGATATTTATTAGTTTAAGAACAAAAGTTTAACCCCTTATTTACATTTCCCAGATAATCTGAAGATCATCTTTTTGATCCCAAAAATGTTTAAAAAGCAAGACAAAGACTGATTTGTTCACAAACAAGGTGGGAAAAAAGATTAACAACAAATTATAACTGAATAATTTTGGACAGCAGCGAAGATATAAACGCTAAAAGAAATCAGAAAGGAGAAATTTGGTCATTCAACATCTCTGAGGGCTAAAATTCATGTGAATGTTTCTGCACCGTGAAACTTAAATGCTTAATCTGTTTGATATCACATCAGAAAGTGAAATCAGCTTATTGCGACCCATATTTAAGTCTCTTGTCAGACAGCGGCCTCTAGTGGCTGGAGTTATTATTACAGCTGCAAAGAAGGAAGTCAGGAGAAGCAGAAAGTCCAGAGACGATAAGATGATTAGTGACATAATGATTTTAACTCATTTTCCTAAACAGTTTTAGTTTTAGTTTCCTAAAACGTTCAGTGTCGGGCAGAATTACGTTAACACACAAAGTAAATGTAGATATTTAATCACAGTGAACCTCTGCCAGAGAGAAGAGAAAGTAAAGGCCAAGCTGTCATGATTCTAGTTCTTGTTGTTCTGTCACTTCCTGTTTTATTTTGAAATTGTTCCCTCATGTGCAATGTTGCTTTTCAGTTCCTCCCTTTGTGTATTTTCCTCCTTCCAGTGTTTCCCTCACCTGTCCTTTCCCCGCCTCACCTGCACCTCATCCCCCCGTCAGTGTGTCTTGTCTTTATCAGGAGAAGCAGAATGAAGAGTGAAAAGTCCTGAGACGATAAAATAAGATTAGTGACATAATGATTTTAACTCAAACCACAATGTTTTCCTAAACCTAACCAAACTGTGAGCGTACGCTGAAGCTCAGTGTTGTTGTAGAAACAGTAATGGAGATGCTGACTTTCATACTCTTCAGTTGTTTAGTTGTGAGGACGTGTTGTGTGATATTTATTTGCTGCTTTAAGATAAAATACAACTGCCTTTTGTGCATGTAGCTCATTTATGTATGAGATGAATTATTCAAAATGTCTACTTGTGTACATAAAATATATAAATGTGTTTTTTTACTCTCCTTTTTTTGTTCTTCAGGGGATGAATCTGTTTTCTTCTCCTCCAGAGGATGAAAAACTGTACGTAACTTCCCAAAATCTCACGGTCAGATTACCATGTTATATTTAGAGAGAGATTCGTCATTTTTAATGTACAAGCTTGTGCATGAAGGAGCGAAGTAACTCGTGTGAATTTCCACCAAAATAAGACAAGACACAGCCTGTAGCTGCTGTCAATCTTCCCCCTCTGCAGAATCACTCCCTTATATTTTGCAAAATTGTGGGTTTGACCTTCGGCACGAGTCTAACTCCCTCGTTCCCCCATATTTCCTGTCTGTATCCACTGTTAAATAAGGCAAAATCTCTCCAAAAAGAATAACAAATGACTATGAAAGGCTGCTTCAGTTTCCATACGCCTCAAACTGCTCCAAAACCCCCGTTAAATCTCCAGTCATGAGAACTTACCGCGGCCCAGATCCGCCTCACCCGCTGCCTCAATTGTCTTTCATTTACGTTCTCAGCTGAGCTCCATCCTTCCTCATCCTCCACATCCATCTCTTCAGGCTTGTGTGTGTGAGTACGATCCCCCCAGACGCTTTAAAATCCCTCTCTTCCTCGTGCTTTCCTGCTCGGTTCTATATTTTCCTCTTTATTTTGCTTTATCTGATCACAGCTATCCCTCCTTCAATCTCCTTGATCCGCTGCTCCATCCCTCCATCCTCCCTCAGCCTCTCCACCTCTCCTCGTTGTTTCATCCCCATCTGGATACTCGGCCTTCTTTTTTTTTTTAATCCATCCATCCATCCGTCTCTCTATCGAGTCGGGTCCAATGTAATTTAATTTAATTGTAACCCTTCGCCCAACAAAAACCGCTTTGTGGAAATTGTTTTTAAAAAAAATGACACGTTTTCATTCATCCATCCAGACGTTCCTCCAATCTCTCCATCCATCTCCTCATTCATCCACCCACGTCCCCTCGTTGTTTCACACTAAATATTTCCCCGCCTCGATGAGCGCAGGTGCTTTCCATTACATCCACACAAACACGCACGTACAGTACGCGCACCAACACACACACACACATGCACAAACTTTGAAGTACGGGGGCTTCATCAGATCCAAACCGCAGGAAGCGAGATGGCGGATCAGAGATAAGCCAGCAGCGTGGAGCCGAGCATGTTCGCCTGTGTGAGCGTCCTGCCGTGGGAGCTCGACTCCCGGCGAGCTGCTGCTGCCTGGTACCAGCAGGCCGCCGGCTTTGATCTGATGACTTCAGCGTTTCAGTTAAAAAACAGTGGAAATTAGAGCGCAGGAGATTTATTTTGATCAGAGTATGTTCAGAAATGAAGTTTAAGAGGCCTGATCACAGAGATCACTAAACTCTGGAGAGATCTCTTAACGATGGAGGATAAAAGAAAGACAAATGACCCTCTGCAGACGGGATGCTTACATTATAAAGGGGTGTCATCTTATCTTAGAGGAGCTGTATGTGATTACAGCTCCTGAGAGACCTGGACCGTGGAGCAGAGCCATCTTTAAGGCCCCCACACACCGGGTCCGACGTCTTCCTTATCCGACTTCCTTCTCCGACCACTCCGTCGGATCCGTTCGGTAGAAAAGTCACATTGAAACACACCGCCCCGGCTACACAGCAGCGCATACGTTCTGCGCCTGCGCGAGATGCAACAAGTCTCCTAAACATCGGGTGGCGCTAGTCTCGTGCCAGTAATCCAAAACATAAAAACAGGAAATGACAGAACGGAGTGCGGACCGTAGCTTATCAGAACAAAGCACACACAGTGTTAGCTCAGCATTACTTGCGTGATGTCGTATTACGGTGGTCTCTCTTCCACCAGGGCAGCCAGCTGCTCCTCAAAGTCCTCGGTCCACACAGCCATGGCTTCCAAACATACGTTGGTTTATCCCCAAAATAACGAACGGTGAAGTGTTGTTTGTAACTCTGTGCCGTCTCTGTTTATGTGGTTTGTTTACCATCGTCACTTCCGCCGCCCCTCCCACACGCCGCGCTGATTCGCTGGCACACCGCCAATCAGAATGGTCACTGAACAGCTAGCTAACAACCAATCAGAGTATCCGACGGCGTCCTAACCTCAGACGGCCGACTTCGCATGTTCAGTCGGATCAGACGCCGCAGCTCGAACATCACCGAACAGAGCAGCTCCCGAACTCGTCCGACTCTCTCCTAACACTTCAGACGTCCGACGTCGGACCCGGTGTGTGGGGCCCTTTAAGGCTGTTGGGATCCGGTCCAAACCAAGCTCCAAGTCCTTAAGGACACGGAACAAGACGAGTTCCTCAGGTAGCCGTGCGCTGACCTTTAAAATATCACTGCACACTCTGATTGTCCGGTCGGATTTTGCCAAACAAATGTGGTGTAAATCTCTCTGATGAATGTCTGTCGCAGCAGAATCTGACCCGATCTCTCTTACAGGGATTGCTGCTGCTGAGGAACGAGGGTCACACATCAAACACATACGTACAAACACAGACGCCTGGGAGCTGCCCGGTTCAAGTGTAATCTTGTCGGGTCGACCGCGGAGCAGCTCCTCTGGAGCAGCCGGGGGTTCTGTGTTTTGCTTCGGGGCAATGAGTTTTTGTAGAGGCAGACGAGAAGGGCAGCGCTCGATAATACGAAGGAGAGGAGAGCATGTCTTCTTCATTTCCTTCTCCTGGATCTCTGCGCCTCACCTGACTGCTTCTGCTGAGAGCCTGACGTCTAGTTACAGGATTCAAACTGATAACTTTCTGTTCGGACATTCTCCGTGTCAGCGCTGGACTTTCTTCTCTTTTAACCTCGATGTCATCCATTATTCTTTTTCTCTTCTTATGCAACTGGATCACCAAAATAAATGGTCGCAAAGTAAGATCTTCAAAGCCATAGAGAAGTTAAAACTTTGTGCATCTTTATGTCGCAAATTTACGTTTCTTTGGGTTCAATTTTAAATGTTTCTCTTGTTCCAGTGCTCCGGTTAGGTTTAGGCACAACAAAACACTCTTAGGTTCAGGAAAACATCATGTTTCGGCTTAAAATACCTGTTTTCAGGGCTGGAAATTGTCCTAATGTCTCCTTAAAAGTATACAGAGGTGTCACCTTTACAAATATTGGAACCCAAATAATAATTTGAGTGTTATATGATGTGTTTTGTGGAAATTTCAAGACAGCACGTCGCCTTTGTCACTTACAGATTTGAACATATGCTGCTAACATTTTATCCTGCACTCTTAGAAATAAAAGTTCTAAGTAGAACCATATGAGGTTCTTCGGCTTGTCCTCATAGGAGAACCCTTTTTGGCTCCAGGTAGAACCTTTTATAAAGGTGGAGGGTTCTACCTAGAACCCAACATAAAGGGTTATACCTAGAACTGTGTGTGTAAGGTTCCACCCAGAACCCCCCATGAGAGGTTCTACAAAGAACCCATACAGGATCTTATACCCATGCTTTCAACAATCCCTGAAGAACTCTTTCTCCAAAAAAGGGTTCTCTGGATCAAAATGGTTCTTACTGGAACCGTTAGTGTTACCAAGAACCCTTTTAAAACCCTTTATTCAGGAAAGGGTTTTTAAAGGGTTCTCTGGGTCAAAATGGTTCTCACTGGAACCGTTAGTGTTACCAAGAACCCTTTTAAAACCCTTTATTCA
This sequence comes from Lagodon rhomboides, assembly GCA_039737535.1. NCBI lineage: Eukaryota > Metazoa > Chordata > Actinopteri > Spariformes > Sparidae > Lagodon > Lagodon rhomboides. The sequence goes on from CM077794.1 coordinate 3,505,666, forward strand.
GGAAAGGGTTTTTAAAGGGTTCTCTGGATCAAAATGGTTCTCACTGGAACCGTTAGTGTTACCAAGAACCCTTTTAAAACCCTTTATTCAGGAAAAGGTTTTTAAAGGGTTCTCTGGATCAGAATGGTTCTTACTGGAACCATTAGTGTTACCAAGAACCCTTCTAAAACCCTTTATTCAGGAAAGGGTTTTTCAGAAGCAAATGGTTCCAGGTAGAACCTCAGCCCTTGTAGAAAAACCCTTTTGGAACCCTTATTTCTAAGACTGTGGTGACTGTCTCATGACTGTATATCCAGTTCTTTCAGACTCCCACTGAGTCGTCCTGTCGATTGGATTTAACGTTCCCTCATAGTGATGTTGTTATCGTCAATACTTTGATTAAAGTAAACCGGCTGGTAGCTCCTGTACGTGGCATTCTCTCCTTATAATATATCCAGTGTCGTTACGGTATTAACATTGTTTGCACACATTAAACTAACGAACACGGGACAGAAGAAGGACCCACACATGCGGTCAGGAATGCAACGTCTCAGGCTGAAAAGCTGCATGTTTGTAATCATATCTTTATAAATGGAGCAGATAGCATCAGAGGCAAAGGACTGGGGGTGGAAATGAGATGCTGATAGGGTAATAGCATTACCATAGATCCTGTAACACACACACACACACACACACACACACACACACACCTGTGATGGTATTCCCTCGGTGGATCAGGTAACATGCTGTAAATTAGCCGGTGATCCGTGCTGGCAGCTAAACGGGCCGAAGCCAGCTCACATTTGTGTCAAAGCATTTCACAAGTGCCCACTTTCATTAGAGGTTTCTGTGCCGCAGAACATTTAGCTCCAGTGCACTTTTGATCCTGATCTGAAACTCAAAAATAAAACCATCTGTTGATTTAAAATGCAAAACCTGTTTTTGTCCACAAGCTTTTTTTTCTTCTGTTGTTGTTTCCATTGTGAAATCTGAACGCGATTATTTTTATCATCGTAAATCATCGAGACCCTCAGACTGATATTAATACGAAACTGAACGCCTAATTTAAGCTTTTTGGTTTTAAATGAACAGAAGTATAGTTTCCCTTGTAACACACACACACACACACACACACACACACACACACACGGTCCTTTGCTTTGGCATGGCTTTATATCCGGCCGCGATTTACGTCTGTTTTGATTGGCCTTCAGAGCAGAGTCAGGCGGGTTTGGAGGTGGCGAAGAGGAATGTGTCCACACAACACAACACACACACACACACACACACACACACACACACACACACACACGCATCACTTTCAAATCTCTAAAAACACACACACACACACCCGCACCTCGCAAAAAAAACAGACCCTGTCTTTTATTTCTCTTTTCCCTGCGACGCTCACGCCGACTAAAACACATCCGTTAACTTCACTTTCATATCTTAAACTAAACACACACACACACACACACACACACACACACCACACACACAGAGCAGGCAGGAATGTGTTGTTGTTACGGTGGAGCTGTGGAGCTGCTCAGAGCTCAGCACCTCCACACCGATAAGACTTCAGCTATCTGATAGAGAAGAATGCAGACAGACAGACAGACAGACAGGACAGTGAATGGATGGATGGATGGATGGAGGGAGGACAGACAGGGAGACAGTGGAGGGAGAGAGAGAGACAGGAAGTTGAAGGACTGAGAAGAGGGATCGACAGATACGTTTATTCAGATCTCACACTTTTACTTTTCCAGTAAAGTCATTTTCCCTCAGCTGCGACTGTCTGTGTGAGATTTGTCTTCAGGTTCAGGTTCAGGTGCACATTCAGTTTGTGGATCAAGACGAGGAATCCGTCTTAACACACACTTTACAACAACACTGACACCAGACAAACTCAATAAAGCGTGATAAAAGTGCTCATGGCTCCACAGATCAGGACTCAGGGGGAAGAAACTATGAAATAAAAAGCCACTAGAATAAATAAAGGGAAATTCTGTTAAAGAAAACTTAATAGATAAGGGTCATTCCATGAAATCGGTGCCTTTTCAACTTTGAAAAGTTAAAATTTAAATTATATTTAATTGCTATTTTTTCAGTAGCCAGGAATTAAAGACAGTTTAAAATGACAAGAAATTATATTGTGCCATCTCAGCTATGGAATTTCATATTTTATAACTGTTTTAGTCAAGTCCTGTTACTGGAAAGGTAACAGGGTTGACAGTAACAGGGTTGACCATTTCAAGCTAATTTGCCCATTGCTAGCTAAAACAAATGTTAGCTAAAGCACATGCTATGTACTTTGAAAGGAAATTACATGTACATATTGATTATATTATGAGCAATAAATAATTGTTTGGATTTATATGTTAAAAAATGGTAACAGGGTTGACGCTGTATGCTTGTCCCCCTGGTTCAACCTTGAAAAAACATCAAAAATAGCACATCAGAGATGAGCAAAACTTACTTGTCACTGAGCTGTTAGCATCCTGGTTCAGAGATGATGCAACCTCCTGTAAATCATGTCAAATCTAGAATGTACCGTTATTTTGATAGGGTTTTTTGGTTAGGGTAACAGGGTTGACATAAAATTAGGGGACACCGATAAATTGGTAAATATTTATTACAATTAATATATATTTTTACCAAAAACACTGTTTCACAATAAGATCATACTTAAAACAATATGTAAATGTGAACATTTTAACATTTTGCCAACATTTTACAAATTAAAAGTCCTGCTGACGTACAACAACAACAGTGAGGGACAGGATAAAAACCACACACAAAAGGCACCGATTTCATGGAATGACCCATAAATAAATAAGTAAATAGACATTACTTCTACAGCATCTGTGCAAATGTTAGTGAAAGCTATTTGAACAGAGCTATTTTCATACAGCTTTGTTCTGAACCTCCGTCCAGTGGGAAGAAACTGAAATTCACTTCACAAAGGATGATCTTTTAAAACTGAGCTGGCGATCCACTGAATCTGTCTGTTGTGCAGGACGAGAGGCTCAGCATCTGTCCTCTAAAAGTGGGTTTTCCAAACCATGACGCCAAAGAAAAAGATAAAATTGATTCAATAAAAGCACGATAGATTAATCACGGTGGTTCCTTAAACAAAACAAGCCCTTGTTCCCCTTCTTGCACGTAGAAATTAGATTATTTGTGCACAATTACCAGAAAAGCGACGAATGTTTCTGCGAAACCACAGATCACTTGTTTAGAGGTAGTAAAACATCATGGTTTGGCACCGCGAACAATGCTGGAAAGCCTCCTTAACTCTGTGTCTGTTAGTTCTGCAGAAATATTAACCGATAACATTTTATCCTGTCGACCGTCGAACGCAGCGTGGTCACCAGATTTGGTTTCTCTCATCTTGTATTTTATCATTTTTTACGGGACATATTTTCTCATCCAGTTCTCGTCCAAGTCTCAGCTTCACCACGCGGAATAAATCCTGTCAGAGGATGAAATGCAGAATTAATAAGTGAATGAAATTGGTAAACCCGGAGTATCTTGTGTCGGATTATTGGACATCGTCACAGACAGATTTTAAAATCATATCCCGAACAAAAAGTCCCGTGTACGTCATCAGAGAGTCAGCGGTCGTTAGCTGTGACACGTTTCAAATCAGTTTTGGGGTCAATATTATGATTCCCACATTACGACGACACGGTCCACAACTCCTCAGACACACTTCATCATTTCTTACAGAGCGCAGGACACCCGGACAGACGGCCTCTTTAATCACAGCCTTCGGGGACTCGCGCTCGCTCTCATGTTGCTAAAGAGGACACTCGGGCATTTCACAATACCGGGAGGGGAAAGTTACCAAATCGTGTTGCTGAGACATCAGATCCAGCTGCCTTTAAACACAGAGAAACTAACTGGAAGCTTCTGGGTGAAGCTCCATGTGTGACATCTGAAAACAAAAAAAATCATTACAGATGAAAAACGAAGGAAGACGAGGAAAGAAGATACAAGTTGTGAAATCTTGGCCGCGGCGGCTCGCTGGTTCTCCGTCAGCCGTCGGCCCGTTATTTATAGACCTTATTAGACATCTGGCTTCCAATCAGTCTCCGTCCCTGCCTCCTCTCACAATTTATCCTTTCATCCTTCTTTCCTCCGCTCCCTCCATTTGTATCGCGACCTTTGACCTCTACTTGTTAGGGAGGAAAAGGAAGAGGTTAACCTCTGCACCGAACACACACACACACACACGTGCACTCACACGCACGCACGTCTACAAATCGAGATGTAGATAATTAGCTTTCACTTTAAATTAACGGAAGACGACACAGATTTATACAAATGGACTTTGCTCTAATTGAACTACGTTGGGTTAATGGAGGTCAGTGGATATTTAGATATATTTCTTACATATATAAAAAGATTTATTGAAAGTGGCAAAGCTTCCTTTAAAGGGATATTCCGGTGTAAGTTTAATCCATGGTCTAACACACCGTGACACCGAGTAAGACTCCCCCTCGAGAGGTCAAGTTAGCTGACCGCTAGCTTAGCTAGTTTTAGCAACCTCAGAAAAGACCGCACGATAACAATACACTGCAGCTTATGTCTCCAACTAGAAACCGCCATCAAAAAGCCACAATTAATGGTGAGAACAGCAGCAAACTTCAGCAACAGTACATGTACAGTCCCAGCACACAGTACGAAGCATCAAACATCTGCTAGCTTTGCTGGATTTGTATTAAAAACACAGCACAACTCACCCTCTCCTCCAGCAGCCTGCCTGTGTGGGAAGCCCTGACGAGTCGATTACCGAGTGCAGTAGATTTCTGCAGCTCGAGGATGAAAATGTCTGATTATTACTCCATTACTTCCGTTATTTTCCCTGTCAGCTCTCGATAATAAGAACTGAGCATCCCATGGAGTAATAATCACACATTTTCATCCTTGAGCTGCAGAAATCTACTGCACTCGGTAATCGACTCGTCAGGGCTTCCCCACACAGGCAGGCTGCTGGAGGAGAGGGTGAGCTGTGCTGTGTTTTTAATACAAATCCAGCAAAGCTAGCAGATGTTTGATGCTTCGTACTGTGTGCTGGGACTGTACATGTACTGTTGCTGAAGTTTGGTGCTGTTCTAGTTGGAGACAGAAGCTGCAGTGTATTGTTATCGTGCGGTCTTTTCTGAGGTTGCTAAAACTAGCTAAGCTAGCGGTCAGCTAACTTGACCTCTCGAGGGGGAGTCTTACTCGGTGTCACGGTGTGTTAGACCATGGATTAAACTTACACCGGAATATCCCTTTAAGGCTGTTTTAGTCCGGTTATCACCACACTTGAAACACGTCTTGTGTAACTCACACTCGCAAATTCAAGGTTTTAAAGGAAACAGTCGGGTCAAAGCCGGCGACACAATGTTGTTCGTCTTTCTCGCCGTTTGGGCCACACACTCTCGTTTACTCAGCTCTGTTTCTTTCCTGTCAGACGCACAAAAGTCCTGATAACTGCGTTTACAATCCTTTGTCTGTGTGTGTGTGTCTGTGTGTGTGTGTGTGTGTGTGTGTGTGTAGCAGGGTTTTTCTTAGCGATCGGGGTCGACCACTGCCAGTGTGAACACAAAATATTGTACTTGGGTATCTGCCATTCAGAACGGCCTTTAAATATAGTTCGTTCTCATTTTCTCCCTCTTTTTGTCTCCCTCAGGCTCTAAAGCTGTCACTGAATCTGCATTTAAGATATTTTTGTTCATGTTAACTGTCAAAGCACCAACAAAAGTGCCAAAAAAGTACAAGAAATAACTTCATCTAAACGCTCGAGCCAACGACGACAATGTGAGGGAATTAAAGAGAGAAAGAGTTTGCAGAAAAATGACATACGAACGCAGACGGAGACGTGTTTCCCGTCTTACCGTCTGAAGATAAATGCTGCTGTGTTTGTCGGTAAATAGCTCAGAGCTGTGGTACAACACAAGCAGGGTCAGCTGTGCAGATGTGCTGCTGCTCAATCAGTAGTTTAATCACAGAGGTTAGAGTTTAATGAGTAATTATTACTGAACCCTGAATCACACAAACACATGGCTGCCCGGCCATTAAGCACAGTTTGTACAGTATATGTGTTCAGCGAGTAACAAATAGCCTCGCAGAACTGGCTTCCTGATTAGATTCCAGGTCAGCTCAGCCAGATGAACATATTTTTTAGCTCTTCATTTATCAAGGAGTTTTAGATATTCACGTCTGAGCGATGATGGTGATCTGACTTCCATTTGTTGAGCTCAAAATTACATTAAAATTGTCCACAGCAAAGAGAAACTACAGAGAAATAATCTATAAATGATCCTGAGTGACTGAAAAAGACAAGAAGAAAGAAAGAAAGGAAGGAAGAAGTCTTACGTAACGTATGTCACACGTTAAAAGATACTTTTCGTACGTTTCCTTTAGAGTTTCTGAGAGAGTCAGACACACTTTAAGAGTATCAGTGACGGAGCCTGTCCACAGACGTTTGGATCTGCCCGGGCCGAACCAAGACTTCTTCTAACACACCACCAGTGTGTGTGTGTGTGTGTGTGTGTGTGTGTGTCAGTGTGATATTCTAGTAAATTAGCCCATCAATCAAACACAACATGGGAAGCAGCAAGAGAGAAAAAAAAAAGTCCTCGCAATGAAACAAAGGCGGCGGAGCAACATGTGGCATTATTTAAATGCCCATTCGGAAACACCAGTGTGTGTTTGTGTGTGTGTGTTTGTGTCGACCCGTATTACTTTGCTTTAAAGAAACATTATTTAACTGTGAGCTGTGGACCTTCAGAGAACCGAGGTTTTATTAGAGACCGGAGGACTTTTTTGACCTGTCATCATAACGTAAGACGTCGTTTCAGTTAAAAGTAACTTCTAAATAAAATTGGGCTAATTGGAGCAGAGAGTTTGGATCAGGAGTGGAGTCGGTTCTGATTGGACTGAGGTCGACTAGCGAGTCTAAAATAAAGGGCAAAACTGAGGAGCAGAGACGAAATAGTTGGATTACAATCCAAGGACAAAGGGAAATTCAGGTATCAGGGTTTGAACCTGGGGCCCAATATTCACATGTTTGTGTGTGTTAAAGGTTCATTCATATCTAAAGTTTTGCTTCAGCTTGGGTTAACTGCAACCGTCAACGTTACGTTCATTTAAAGTGTTTGTTTTTGTCACTGACATCCTGAGATCGTTATTTTAAGTGTCTGACAACATTTCGGAAGGAAGGAAGACAGGCATAGAGACACAGAGACCTTTTTGTTAAATGATAAGATCAGTTTTGTTATAAAAAACAATTCAAGTCTAATTTAAGGAGAAGTTTCGTTCTGAAATCTGGCGGATCGTGGTTTTGGTTATAATAAGTTACGTTGCGTATGTGATGTAAGTTAGATGTTTGGTTGAACTCATACCCTACCCTGGGTGAAAATCTACCTTACCCCTACTTTCTCTCTCTCTGTACAACTTCACCTGATGTACGTGGTATTTGTGCATCTGATCTCCACAAAGGAGAGTTTAGCACATACACAGTCTCAAATTTGAAAGTCTCGAGTCATATTGTTTGTGAGCAGATTGAAGATATTCTGTCAGTGCGACTTGTAAACTGCGATTTTGTTGTTCTGTTCTGTACATGCGACATCCGTCCGTCCTGGGAGAAGGATCCTCCTCTGTGGCTCTTCAAGAATGTCGACAACGTGATTGTGATTTTATTCTATATAAATGATTTTGATTTGGTGTTGAGCAGCTGTGACTGACACATTTTGCACAGGATGTCGCAGCGTGAGTGCCTTCTGACTGCTGAAGTACACTGGGAACGGCCGCGACGCGAAACGTAACCGGGGCGGAGCGGAGTGTTTTAGCTGCTACACCAGGCACGGACGTGACGCGACCGGACGCGTCACCACGTTAAGGTGGATTGACAGCACTTTTTTCACAGGTAATTTGGTGACTATGTCGGGTTTGCTAGTGCAGACTTTATTAACTGGTATCAATTAACTGGAGTGTTTACCTACACGATCGTACAATGTAAGAAATCAAACCCCATAATGTTGCACTGCTGCTGGCTTTGCCTCTGGTACATGAGACATTTATTTTAATCACTTTTAAATGTACTATATTCGTTTTATACACAGTTCTCTGTAGTTTTTTACCTGTTGGAGGGCCGCATAGCCACGCTGGAGGGAAAAAAGTAGACCCGGCGCAGAAAAGAAGAGCGACACGCGTTTCGCGTCGCGGCCATTATAGTCAATTGAAGCTCGTCCAACGACCATGTGAGCGGCACGTACTCCAGCGGCAGTCGCACGATATCGCTCTTCTTTTTCGTGCCAGGTCTATTTTTTTCCTCCACGCGTGGCTACGCGGCCCTCCAACAGGTAAAAAACTACAGAGAACTGTGTATAAAACGAATATATTACGTTTAAAAGTGATTAAAATAAATGTCTCATGTACCAGAGGCAAAGCCAGTAGCAGTGCAACATTATGGGGTTTGTTTATTACACTGTTCGATGTGGATCCATGATCGTGTAGCTAAACACTCCAGTTAATTGATACCAGTTAATATAGTCTGCACTAGCAAACCCGACATAGTCACCAAATTACCTGTGAAAAAAGTGCTGTCAATCCACCTTAACGTGGTGACGCGTCCGGTCGCGTCACGTCCGGTTACGTCACGTCCGTGCCTGGTGTAGCAGCGAAACATCGTAAACAACGCTAAACTTCGCTTACGTTTCGCGTCGCGGCCGTTCCCAGTGTACTTGAGCAGTGAGACGACTTAGTCCAGAATTAAACTCCAGCCTCTCGGTTACACCTGTTGGACTATAATGACAGCTAACATAAGGTCTTTAGTACGACTGTCTCGACTCTAAATGTACTAAAGTAGGACGAGTTAGTCATTGGTCGGGTTTTTCCCCCAGAAAAGCTTTAAATGTGGCCCGTTGTCATTACACATGAGCATAATTATGTGTGTGTTCAAAGCGACATGGGGATGTTATGATAGCCTCGTTTAAACGTTGGCTTTCTCTTGTCTTCTCTCACTCTGTCTCACACACACACACACACACACACACACACACACGGAGGAAGTGTGTCCACAGTGTATGGGGAGATAATAGCTTTGCAGGGGCCACAGCAGAGCCAAAGATCTGTCTGGCTAAAAGATCCATTAAAACCGCACACACACACACACACACACACACACGAGGACATACTTCATCACTGACATACAAAAAACACAAAATTAGGTGAACAGACACCTACACTAATACCAGGACAAAGCCTCACACACACACACACACACACACACAGCTGTGCAGCAGGAACCATTAATGTGCCATCAGATATCAGACCGGTTCGATGGACGAGGCCCAGCGTGAAGAGAAGTCCAAACTTTCCACCAATTATTCTGTAATCTGTCCGTTGCTGGGATGGAAGGGAGCGAGGAGGAGGAGGAGGAGGAGGAGGAGGAGGGAGGACAGAGGGAAGAAGAAGAAGAGAGGAAAACCCCTACAAGAGGGAGAGGAGAGGTAGGAACTATGAGGAGGAAGACAAAGGTTTGTTTCCACTAACCTGTTTTTATGCACTTTTTAAATAAAAGAACTAAATCTTTTAACGCTCGGCTGAAATGGGAAAGTGGGCGTATCGATAAAAGCAAAAAGCCACAAAGTGCAGTGGAAACAGACTAATGAATACATGTTGAGCTACGTGACGCAGGCGGCTTCAACATCCAGTGACGAGACGAAAAACGTCATCAGATGAAAACATCAGATTTATGTGAGACTTTAACGTGAAACAAACACGAATACCATATTTTCATTGTTTTCTTCCCCTCCGATGCACATTTCTACATTTAAACACACCATCGTGTTTGTCAGCAGCTGCTCTGTTGTTATTTGCGTTGCTGGGTCAGGCATGTTTGAGCCGACCAATCAGAGGAGAGACTGGGTATTTAAAGAAACACAGAGCTTTTTTTAGACAGAGGGGGAACCGGACAGTTTGAGAAAACTGATGTGTTTTTGGGCATTAAAGCTTTAAACCCCAAAAAAGTATTATTATTAAAATGAGCATGATATAATGTTATGTTATAATGTTAATATCACCCAGAGCAACATGGTTTTCTATTTTCCTCTATTTTGCTTTGAAACGACAGCAGACGAGTTTACTGACAGACAAACTTAAACGGTGATGATGTATCGTTGTTGCGTTGGCCCTTCAAGGTACAAGGTCAAGAAAACACATACATTCAACATTAATTTCCAGTCGTTCAACAAAGGGGTCGCGTTCTGAATTAGCACCAAACGTTGGCGAACTGGATGCAAAATGTGTCCTCTGTTATTATCCAATACAAATATAAGTCCTGGACGGGCTGGGCTGGAAAAAATGGCTTTTGTCTCGTGCATGTGTGAGAGAGACTCGGTCAACAGAGAGGAAATTCCCTTTGACAGCATGATGGTGATGTGTGTGTGTGTGTGTGTGTGTGTGTGAGTGTGCAGTGAAGCGAGAAGCTGTCACTTCGGTCACTAGCCCGTTCCTGAACCGCAGAGAGATGCTAATTAGCAGCACGCTATCTCTCAGCTCGTAAAAATACAGCGGAGAAGAGAGAGACGGGGTTACGCAGAACGATTCGGGACGATTCGGGAAGGAAGAGAGTAATGAAAAAACGAGTTAGAAAGTGCCAGCGAGAGGCTGAATGACAGGAAAGAGGGAGGGAGGAAGTTATGAGCAGGGAGAAAGAGATGGAGTTGAAAAGGGCACCCGAGGGATGGCGAGGGAGAGGGTGAGGAAAGAAGGAAATGGAGAGGCAGCGAGTGGCAGCAGTTATGTGGTGTGAGAAGCTCCGTATCAGCCAACTCTGCTCGCTTCACAAACGCCTAATGTCTCATTTTGCAAAGCGCTCTGCATGTTTTTTGGGGTTTTTTTCTGCTTAATTCACCAAAAGTACAGCGGAGACTCCGGGAGAGAAAAACGCTCAAGACGGGATCATGAATCAAAAAAGGTCCTGAGCAAAAAAAACCCTCGACCTCAGCAGTTAATGACATGCATCTTATCCCGACGAGGCCAAACAAAGCCGTCACAGAGCGGTTTCATGCGCTCATAAGCAGCGGTTTGTGTGCAGGAAAAAAAAAAAAAGGACGATCGCTCCTTCGATCTGAGTGTTTCAATGTGTTGTTTTTGTGGCGGCGCAGTTTTTTTTTGTTTGTCCAAAACTCTCTCGAAGGTTTCAGACATGGAAGCTTTCCAATTGGCCACCTAATGTCTCCAAAACTTTATGGAAGGAAATGTGAGCAACTACAATTTTCTCCATTTAAGCCAATTTACAAATCTCGGTTGTGACATTTGAAATCACCCAAACATGTTAAACATCAATGTTTTGTTCCGAGCTTCGGATTAGACGTTGAGCTAAATTACCCCAGCGAGGGAAGCTGGGTTTCATCATGCATCAAGACGATTGACACGTCGTTGTTTTTGCCAAAATGACTGGCAGTATGTGTTAAATGGCAGCGTGGATAACCAGCCAACGGAACAGTCTCCCCGTTCCCCGAGTGAAAATGTGTCAATTAGAATTAAAATCCAAAGATAAAGATGTTTGTTGCTCAGCGCGGCGCTGCGAGCTGATTTTGGCACATCGACCCAAAAGTCATTTACACAATAATAGGAAAAAGGAGTAATGGTTAAACAACGGGTCAATTTAACACAAGCACCAAACACACACCCCAAAATTAAAAGAACTGGACAATCTAGAGAACTAGTCCGGTTGTTTTATCTCAGTCCACGTTTATACATAGCAGGGTATTTAGAGAAACGAATATTTCCCCCCTCCGTTTTCAAAAATAACATCGTGCACACAACATCGTTTTCAAAAAAGTTGTCATTTCCATCAACCTGCATAAATACACCGTCGAGCGCCATTCTAACTCTGCCAAACCTCTGGGCGGCAGTGTAGGGAGAAGGATGAAGCCATGCAAGCCAATCAGAATCCTCAGAATCAACAACAACGAATAACACGAGCGACTTCCTGTTCCTTTCAAAACAACGCTCACATGACGTTAAGCATTTTCTGGCGCATAGCCTAATGAGCGTGAGAACCTAAAACCCCGTTTCTCCCAGCTGACACGACAACACAGAACCGGAGTTTTCCAAATTCTCCACTTTGCCCGGAGTTTTTAGAAATAATCGTTTTCTGTGATAAAAACGGGGTTTTCGTGTAAATGAGAGGCCAAACCGCCTGGAAATATCTGCGTTTTCCCTTCATGTAAACGGGGCTCGAGTCATGTATGATGGAAGTCTCTAATGCCCAAACTCCCAATCGACCGAAAGTAGGAACGTATACGTCATTGATTAACTTTTTAAATGTAGAGAATCCAACAAATTTGTTATCATTTCAGCACTTCCTGGTTGATCAGCAACATAAAAGCCAACGAAAAGGGAAAATCTGGAGGGACATCGGGAAATATCTCAAGGCTTATATTTCCCATTAGCTTCCATTTGACAGCAGCTAACGTTAGCATTCAGCCAATTCCAAGCTACCTTGACAGTCTTATATGACTATGACTATATAATGCTAACGAGGAAGTGGTTGAATGCTAACATACAAACAGGTTATCAAATATGTTTGAATATGGCTCGACGTCCTTCCAGATTTGCCTTTTCTGTTGCGGATCAATCGGGAAGTTGTGAAATGATAACAGTTCATCAGTGTTGGGTTCTTCGGGATCCTGGTTTTTGTTGTCCTGTTACTTCCTGTTTTATTTTGAAATTGTGCCCTCATGTTGCTTTTCAGTTCCTCTTTCTGTGAGAAGGAGGAACTTCTTCTCCTTCCGGTGTTTCCCTCACCTGTCCTTTCCCCGCCTCACCTGCACCTCATCCCCTCGTTAGTGTGTCTTGTCTTTGTCAGATCGTTGTTTCCTCCTGTGTTTCAGCCCAGCTTCCTCCGTATTACTCAAGCATTTCTCCGTTTCACCTCGTGGTATGTACTAGTTTTTTGTTCCTCATATTTTCATTGATTTGTACTTTTGTCTTTTTGACTCATCTTGGTTTTCCTGGATTCTTGTTTTGTTTAATAAAACATCGCCCTTAGTTCCTAAATGTGTGTGAGTGTTTCTGCAGGTGGGTCGACTCTTCTCTCATAATTGTAACACAAGCGAATAAATCTTTACACAACTTGTTGTTAGAGTGATGAAAATCAGATCAGTCTGACGTATGTGGGCGGCTCTGTGTCCTTTACAGTTTCTTCCTTTTCTTTGTGTTACTGCTTCCTTCCCGCTCGATCTTTACGTCTTATATACAGTACGTACTATACGCTCTATGCAACACATGGAGACAAAGCAGCACCAGATGTTTCCACAGGACCGATATGTTTCTCTGCTCTCGTATGGATTTGTATGTGCTCTCATGTCCTCGTCGTTATTCTTTGCCCGAGCTCATTAACGTTTACATTTTAACCTGGAGTTGATTGTTTGGTTATGAACTCTGAATCCAACGTAGCTTTACTGTATGTGACATGAGCCCCATTGTTTCCGTCATTGAACCGTATGAATAGTATGCAGGAGGCATGAACGACCTGCGCTGGAGTCGGTCGAGCACATGTGAAATCTATTAAAAAGCATGTTGCAATTTCCCAACAACTTAATAAATAATCCGTACAATCTTTATTTATCAGACTCAAGCTCAGCTCTTCTCAAACAACGCGATCGCAAGAATAAATGTGAGCAAGTATGTTTCTGCAAAACCACAGTTAAGTTCAAGCTGTATCGTTTCTTTATGTTCTGGTTAGGTTTAGGAAAACATCATGATTTGGGTTAAAATGCCTGTTTCGGTCACCACAAACACGACTGGAATGAGCGACTTCCTGTGAAAAAATAACACAAAGAGGCTGGAAATTCCCCGAAAAATATCCAGTGATGTCACGCTTACAAATACTGAAACACCACCATCTCCTCCACCTCCCAATGCTAAAGTCACATAATAGTCTGCTGTCAAACTCAGGTGACCAGACGTCGTTTTTAGTGTCCTGTCCCTTTAAATGTTTTTAACTGTGCCTTAAAAAAAAGCCGAGCCTTCAGGTCTCATCACATTTTGCTGCTCGCTACAGCAGCGTCATCTCACTCTCATTCATTTATCTTCTACCTGCTTAGAAGGGCTTGATGTTATATTGAATAAACACAAAGTGCCTTGTTGAAATGCTGAGGCACTTGTCGGATACGTTACGTTAGCTTCAGGTCTACGTTAGCTAAGTGAGGCTTCGGTCTGCTCGCCCAACGACAGATCACTCAACTCACATCCTTCAAAGAAACAAATAACTGTGACATCATCTTCACGAAATCTTTTGTGTTAGTAGCTTTGTTCATTTTAAAACATTTTTGCATACAGGCTTCTTGGTATTCTTATATTTGCAGTACTCATTTAACTCACCGTCAGAAGACAGACGGAGCAGGAAAATGCTTCAGGAAATTCAGAAAATTAGCTTTCAAATTGTTAGCATTAATATGTTTTGTACAATTGTACTGTTAGCATTCTCTGGCTATTCCCATAATTAAACTGTACTGCTCACAATGTATGGGGACCAAAAATATTCACAAAACACAAAATAAAAATTCAGATATGTCACAGAATAAACAATCAAGTGACACATTAAATATCCCGATTGTGTCCTTTAGGACGTGTCACTCCTGCACGTTCACTCTCGGTGGTAATAACAACAGGATCCATGTGTAGGAGGCCTGAGATTCTCCACAGAGAAGTCCAGCTAACTGAGCAGGCTTCTCCCTCCTGTGCCTCCCTGAGTCTGGCCGGCAGGGAGGAAACCTCGGGGCAGAGCCGGGAAACTCTAGAGGGATGTGATTTCACTGAATCACCAGGGGGAACCTGCAGGAAACCCCCAGGAGGAGCTGGAGTTAGCTGCTGAGGAAAAGCTCTGCTCTGCCCTGCTGCTGCCATCGATCTGAACCTGAGAGCAGAGGGAGGGTTTTCAATAAGACAACTTCTTATAAAATGAGATTAGAATCGGAGGATGGGGAGCATATCCAAACATTAGAAAGGGAATTAATACGGGTCACACAAACCTCTGAAGCTGTACAGGGCACACGATCTGAACAACTGACGGCAGACGGTTCATTTCATTCAGGTTCAGCTTCTCAAGAACTGAACTCAGATGATCTCTACGTTTACGACTTGATGCTGTGATAAGTGATGTTTTTCTTCCTCCTCAGCAACAATCGCCAGGCGAGGCGCCGAACAGATGTGCTGCACGGACACGAACACCAGAAGACACGACAGCCTTCAGGTATGAATAACGGACTTATCGTGAATCAAGACGACTGGTCTACATGCAGACACCTCGTGGATGAAAAGAGAAAGAGACATTAAAACATATCTCAAACTCGGGTAGAAGTGACTAATTACAGCTACTCAGATTACTGCAGCTGAGTCATTTTTTTAGGTAGTTATACTTTTATTAGTAAGTCATAAAAATCTGTAATTGTACTTGTGCCTCAGTATATTTTACACCATGTAGTTACTTTTAAAATCATAACTGAGAGCTGAGTACGATTTGAATGAACATCTAAACATTTCATCAGCATTCTTGTAGCCAATCAGACCAGCTGATCACAAACCGGCCAATGAAAACCCTGAAATACAGACGCAGGTTTGGAGAGGTGACCACGACCGGTGAGCAGAACTGAGCTGGGAGGAATTCAGCGAGAAGATTTGGAGAAACAGAAACCCTGTTGACTGATAATCAACGGTTAAAAAAATAAGGAATACAGATTTTTAATACTCTCTCCAGCACCGCTCAGATTAGACAAAGGATGTTTTTTTCTAAAAGCTTTGGAGAATCTACCTTAAAATCTACAGTCTGAATATTATAATATACTTTTATTTAGCTCGAGCGTCAGATGAGACACTGAGTTACTCACCGTTCATCAGACAGTTAGATTTATATTTAGCAGACTGCTTTTGTCCAAAGTGACTTACAGTAATTCATGCATACATTCATGCATTCTGATGGTGGTGGCTGCCGTGCACGGTGCCGACCAGCACATCAGGGGCAGTTTGGGGTTCAGTATCTTTGCCCAAGGACACTTCGACATGCAGACCAGGGGAATCGATCCGGCAACCTTCAGATAACAAGACACTGGCTCTGCCCCCGAGCCACAGCCAGACCCTGCTGAGGAAAAAAAATATGTATCTACTAAATAAATTAAGCAGAAACTGATTTAATGAGAGGTGAAACTGTTTCATGACTCGTCATCACACTGATGAGTCTTTATGGAAGTTCTCTCTTCCACCAATAGAGGGCAGCAGCAGCACTACTGCGACCTGCAGAGGATCCACTGAACCAGCCTGCTCACCTCACTGCTGCACTGCATCTGCCCCAAAGCCCACCAGCAGAGCCTGAAACAGTGATTCCCACCAAATAATCAAGAATATGAACACAAATCCAAGTTTATGTTCATATTTAAGAGTCTTTTCAGTGTGTAGGTCCCTTTAAATCTCTGCTCTTATCAGTTAAACTCAGTTTAATACGTCTGAATCCAAGTTTTCTGTGTTTTCTTGGACGTGATCAGGAAACATTTCTGTGTCAGCATGTTGTTAGAGCATTAATCAATGAGGCTGACACACACACACACACACACACACACACACACTCTCAGGGGGATGATGCACTGCAGTAACTGAAGATATGGCTCATAAAAGACTTGACTCAAAACCAAACACATGATCACAAAGTAAATCATTAAGATGATCTATGAGGCCGTGACGAAGGAGAAAAAGAAAAAGAAAAGAAAAGAGGACGAGCTGCTGGGAAATTAAACTAAAAAACAAGTGCTGTAATAAGTCAGCGCTGCTGCCATGAGGGTTTTTATTCCACTGTGTGGGAAAGTCTCTGAGTTTATACAGCAGCGGCGGAGGGTTTCTGCGGGGAAGATAAGGGACGAGAGAAAGTTTGGAGAGCTCTCTCACTCTGTTTTCTGCTGGTGACATCAACATAGAGGGAGAGAGGAGGGAGGAGAGAGAGAGAGAGAGAGAGAGAGAGAGAGAGAGAGAGGATTTTGGGGGAAACCAAAGTACAAATCTGTCTGCCTCTCTCACTCTCACAACTTCCAGGCGGACCAGTCTGCGTCGCGCCTCTGCGCTCTCAACTTTTTTTTTTCTTCCTCTGATTACAACTCCTCTGCAAACTCTCACTTTCTTCTTCTTCTTCTTCTTCTGTGTTTTTTTTTCTCCTTCTCACTCATTGGCAGCGGAGGGATGTTCTCTGGAAGGAAGTTACACCCGAGCTGAAACATTTTCACCTTGAGGGGGAAGTTCAGGAGTCAGAGCGGAGTTTGTGAATGGGGGAGACTTTTACGCATCGCGCGGAGATGTTCTAGAAGAAAACTTCATCTTTTTTTTTTCTTCAGAAGGTGTCACATCCACAGATCCTCATCTGTCTTTCTGTTCTTCAATGGAGAGGCAGCGTTTTAAGGAGCTTCTGACTGATCGAGCTTCTTGCTGAGAGAAACTTTGGTGAACTTCTCCAGCGGCGAACTTAATTTGATTTCGGCTCTCATCACTTCTTCTTCTTCTTTTTTTTAATCCCACCTTTCTTGACCTCCTTTTTTTTGCGGGATCCTTACTTCCACGACTTTCACCCCCGCGGATTTTGAAATTAACTTCGCTTTGGGAAGTAATCTGAGTGGATATCATGGCTCCGATCGGAGCGGAGACGCGGGCAGCGCTCCGCCGGCTCTCGGCTCTGGTTCTGGCGCTGCTGCTGTGCGCCGCCTCGGTGACTGGATGCCCACACAAGTGCAGCTGCTCCGGGTCGCATGTGGACTGCCAGGGTCTGGGTTTGAAGACCGTGCCTAAAGGAATACCGAGGAATGCCGAGAGACTGTAAGTTGAAATCTTTAATGACAGTTTAAACAAATCTTCATCATCTTTTACGCGCCATGTGGCCGTATAGTTCCCCTCCTTTCATTCTCCTCTCGTGATCTGCTCGTATTCCTGTGGAGATTGTGTGTAAAACTCAGGTTAGGTTTGAGTTATCAGAGGTGATGCAGACAGATGAGAGAGGCGACCTGTCTGTTAATGTTTAAAGGTGCATTATGTAGTTTTAGAGACTAAATTCCAAGAGAGAAAGGAAGAAGTGAAAATGATTCATGATTGATTTTCATTACTGGATGAACTGAACAAACAACCTGCACAGTTTCACACAGTTTTACTTCTCAGGATCCATCTTTTTAGATTCAAACAGGACCTGAGGAGCTTGTTTCAATCAATCAATGACAGACAAACACCTTTAAGTCGAGTCAGTTTTAATTATACAAAGGAAAATCACACTAAAAGTTAAAATGAGGCTTTTTGATTGGAGCAGATCTGGACCTGAAGTTTGTCCATTAGACGTTTCCTTGTGTATAAGTAATGTTTCATGCTGCTTGTGACTGAATTGACCCACAATCTGTCATCAATGTGATCAATTTTATGTGACTGACTGGTATAACTTCACATTTTGTTGCTCTGAAGTAAAAAAAACCTTCTATAAATGCATTTAATTGGGTTAAGGTGAATTTATATGGGTGCTGGCTTTGCAGACTTTTACTGGCATTTAAAGCTCAATAAGTCTGATTAATAGTAAAATGATCCATTGCCTCTGTACGTATGCGAAACACGGGCTGGTTTCCGGAGCCGTGTTTTATCCCTCCTGGCTGAAAGCGACACCGCTCCGGTTATGGATGGTGCACATGAAACTGCCCTACAATCCAGCGGTGACCCCGGCGAACGCAGGCAGTAAAGAAAAACAGTCCTGCAGCAGCTTTTAGAGTCGGCGTTTAATTTTTAAACAGGTCAAAAGGAAAGGTGAGAAGAAGCTGTGAGCTCCTTAAATCTTTTTATATTCTTCCAACGCTTTCCAGAGTTTTTCACAGCTTGGTGAAGTTGTGACTCGTGTGAAATCCTACACACTGTTTTTTTTCCCCGTAAAGAAATACGTTTAGTGCTTTTCTTTTTTTCCCTCCAACCTGGCGACAGTAAGTTTCAAATGATATTCAGTCCTCGGGCAGCGACGGACCTCTGATCTCGACACGTATACACCCCCGCAGCCACACACACACACACACCTACGCCGTTAAGGTATGGAAGCCATTACGCGTGATAACGGAGCAGCCAAAAGCTCCGCAGGGGATCAACAACAGAGCGAACCCTGAGACAACAAACACAATCAGCGGGCTGCAGGAGGAGACGGGGGGCCGAGCGGCTGGAGGTGGATGTGGGTGGTAACTGGTGGAGGCGAATTAGCATTTGTGCGTGCATTTCTACTTGTGTATTGATCTGTGTGTGTTTGTGTGATTGTGTGAACTCCCTCCTCCATCCCGCTGTGACCTCCCAGGACCTGTTGGCTTTTACACAGCAATCCCCCGAAGACATTTACACCCCAGGAAAATAAATAATTAGGTCGGGCTGCGATGGGGCGGTGGGGTAAGGGGGTCCCCTGCCTCTGGCTGGGGTCCCCGGGGTGGAGTACTCGGGGCAGCGGCGCCCCCTCCCTCCCCTCTCGCTCCAGAAACTATGTGTTTATGTTTCCCTGATTTATCCAGGTCAGTGTTTCAGCTGTGACTTTGGCCCGGAGTTGCTCTTTTCCTCCCTCCATCCTTTCTCTCTCTCTCGCTCGGCAGATAGATTTCAGGGAGTTTGAGATGGGAAACATTAAAATGGATGAGATTTCGGCTCTAAAGGTTACGGCAGATGGGAAACTTTCGAGCGTTGTTGCCCTGAGCAGGGATTTGGGTTCGACGACGAGGACGGACGACAGATTCTGGAGACAAATGTGCCGAGTTTGTGAAGTTCTGAGTTTAAAATGCCACATTTGCATCCTCACAATTCTTTCATTATTATTTTTTTCCAGCAGTTTAGATTTTTAAATCGTCGCGTTACGTAAGAGATTCACATGATTGATGATTTCTGGAGCTGAATTTTGTTTTTCAAAACATCTCTAAGCTCATCACTGAGTCACCAGTGTTATTCTGACTGTCACGCAACTCACGTAAACGACTCTTTGTTATGACAGCGTTCGATGCGAGGCCACGAAAGAACCTTTCTGAAGGGAACAAAAACTGGCAATCAACGTTAAAATTAACCCGACGAGTCATAAATATATTCATATTTGTTGAATCTGTTATTTCAAAAGTTTCCTGGCAGCGAGACGTTCCGTTCGGTCGAACAGCGAGGCGATGTCGCAATGCTGAGGTAACTGGATGGACGCTGGTATGCATCAGTTTGGCCGGTGAAGCGGCTTAAAGGAATAGTCCGGTGAAAACCTGCTTACTGTCTGCAGCGATCACGCCTTCAGAGACGCTCCGAGCAACGTGACGCTCGCCCTTCGGATTCAAAACCCGTCCGCTGGATTTCCCACGATGACAAAGTCCAGTTTTGAAACGTCCACGGAAACTTCCAAAGCTTTAAATCACTATTGTACGGCACCATAATCACCAGTCTGCCCCGAGTCTGCATGATCGGTTTGTTCCAAACACTCATAATATCTCTAAATACAGTTTCTGTTGTGGTCAGCTGTTTACCTTTGTCACAGGCAGCGCTGCTCGCTTATGTTGACTGCAGATGGAAAACAGAACAGGGCTGTTGTGTGTTTGTAGAAAAAGACTCAGCCTATATTTGATCCTGTTAGAAATCTCCGCATTTCCGCTCTAATTCTGATGTTTGGTTTGTTTTTCGTGCAGAAGTGAAGGTTGAGCCACAAACTTAATATTCAAACAGATCCACAGAGGAGAGGTCGGGAGTTTTCTCCATCGATGGCGGTCACAGACGAAACCACAGGACATGTGGCGTTTGCGTAAGAGACACGACCGCTCGCCTTATCTCGAGTGGAAAATCTGTTTTTTCTTTTCTACGACTCCACCGCTGCTTTTATCGCCCTCTCAGGCCACATGTACCGAATCCAACACATCAGACAGACTGAGGATGTTAAGAAGAAGCACGTGATGCAGATTCAGTGAAATCGGGGCAAAAGAAATAAGTAAAGGACCTTTGGATGCATGAATACATGTCAGTTTTTCTTTGGATGACTCTGAACAGCTTCCTGTGAGGAAGGAAACCAGTCGAAATGGGAAAACGGTTGAAAAATCACCAGTTTGGTCCCTTAAGCGCCAGAGTTCGCTCTCTTTATTACATTCAGTACGTAACTTTGAGTCCAGTTCACGTCCACGAGTGAAAAGGCTGCGAGCGGCGGGGTCCACCTGTCATAACGACAGAATGAACCTCTCTGAAAGCCTCCGGTTTTGCAAACAGAGCGTTTGGAGAAAAAAAAAAAGGTTAACGAGAGAAAAACAGTGGTGGCCTCGTCTGTTCCCTCGGCACACACACACACATGCACTCGCAAGATTACCTCGGGCCAGTCGGAGCCGTAATGTCCTCCTTGGGAAGCCACTTGAGACCTCATTTGCATCTAATTTGAGTGGAGGGCTTTTTTTTTTTTTTTCGGGGGAGATGTGGAGGAGGGGAGGAGGAGGAGGAGGAGGAGGAGGCTTAACAGGCTTAACGACGCTGGCTAAAAATGAATTGGAAAACAGGCACAGCTTTTCTCTCCTGCGTCCAATTCACACCTGCCCCACAGGGACAGCACACACACACACACACACACACACACACACACACACACACCCTGGAGTGTTGGTTTGCCGGAGCCTCAGATTCCTCTCTGTTGCCCCAACGGCTGTGAAACTGTGGGGAAATTGAAAGCTGTAAACTCTCGAGGGGAGCGATTGATTGAGCCGCAATCAGGACCTTTTTGTGCTCAAGTGTGTGTGTGTTTTCTTAAATCCGCTTATATGTGTTTAGTCTGCGTGATCACGTCTGATCTATATGACAACCCGACTGTGTGTGTGTGTGTGTGTGTGTGTGTTCAGTTGAATGAGTTCACTGCCCTCGCCAACTCTACACAAACTAATTCTGATTTTAACTGCCTATTTTTCTGTTCCCCTTCGCTCGAGGAAGTTTTGGCAGCGTTTTTACGAGCAACACCTTCTCTGCTTTCTCCAGCCTCGTCTGGCACTTTCCCTCCTCTTTCTGATTTCCCTTCCCAACTCTTCTTCTTCTTCTTCTTCTCAACCCCAGCTTTGTTTTTCTTTCCTACGTCTCTCTCGCGCTCCGTCCTCCTCCCCCCTCTACCTTCCCTTTTTTCTTCTTTGTGTTATTTTCCTCCGTCTTCTGTCCGCCTCTCTCCACCTTCTTTTCTTCTTCGCTGCCTCTCTCTGACCTCCTCCTCCCTCTCGAACACCTTCCAGTTTGCCAGCAGCATCTCTCCAGTAGAGTTTTCACAGCTCCCATTTCCCCTCAGCGTGCCAACCTACCACGGAGAGCAACAACAATACGGTGCTGCCGCTGTGTGTGTGTGTGTGTGTGTGTGTGTGTGGTGTGGACACACACACACACACACACACACATGTTCCAGCTTCAGCTTCTGGCTCTTATCAAACCTCGGTGTTGATTGGCCAATGGACGCGGTAACCACCACACCCTCAGCTATGAGACGGCATTCCATGGTGGGACTGGAATATTTCTGTGTGTGTGTGTGTGTGTGTGTGTGTGTGTGCGTGTGTGTGTGTGCGTGTGATATCTGGATGCTCCGTTGCTAACCTGTGCATGTGGCGGACCAGCAAATTTGTGCTGACACGGTTCCCGTCCTCTTAGATTTGGAGCGCTGTGACTCGATCGAGAGCGAATCTGTAATCAGCAGAGTTCTGAGCGTTGGTCTGAAGTCCGTGTACGTAACGTTGTATCGTATACAGAAACTGCGAGCCGCAGCCAAGAAGTCACATAAGTCAAAGATGCATTCCAGCCGTTCTGATAATTCCAACACATCCCGGCGAGCCTTGCTGTTTTGGTGATTGTCCAACTTTTCTGCAAACCGTTTGATGTGTTGTGTTTGTGCAGTGTTTCTCTGCATGTGTAAACTGCTCTGAGGTCAGCTCACATGCTTTCATCGTCCAACGCAGAGCGTTCTTTACTGTTATCGTGGGTACGACGGTGATGTAATACATCTGAGGGGCAGCCGAGAGTTATTGCTATAGCAGACGAGTCTAAACTAAGAAGCCGAAACCACAATGAGCTTGCTGTTCTCACACAGGCTCTTAATGTCACGCCTATCATCTGCGGCCATCTCGTGGCGAGCATGTCGTGCCCTTCCAGCGAGGTTTCATCCAGTGATGGTGTGCCAGATGGCACAAGCGAGGGTAACCAATATTTAGGCTCCAGTTCTAGGTCAGTGGGTGATATTCTGCCTGAGTTTCTCCAGTGTGCGGCCAGTTGACCTTTCTATATAATGACTTTCAGGCTGCCAAGCAGGCAGCCAGCTGGCACGGACGGCGGGCGCTGCCCTTCTGGGAAACAGAGCGAGCTGGCAGCGCTAAAACATGCAGACGTACACTGGATTCACACGTAC
The DNA here is from genome assembly GCA_039737535.1 of Lagodon rhomboides. NCBI lineage: Eukaryota > Metazoa > Chordata > Actinopteri > Spariformes > Sparidae > Lagodon > Lagodon rhomboides. Next base: position 3,529,058 of record CM077794.1, read on the forward strand.
TGTACACACAAACAGTATAGACACACACACACACCAAACACACTCCAATCAGGCTCATATATAGCAGACAGTTAAAGGGATATTCTGGTGTAAGTTTAATCCATGGTCTAACACACCGTGACACCGAGTAAGACTCCCCCTCGAGAGGTCAAGTTAGCTGACCGCTAGCTTAGCTAGTTTTAGCAACCTCAGAAAAGACCGCACGATAACAATACACTGCAGCTTCTGTCTCCAACTAGAAACCACCATCAAAAAGCCACAATTAATGGTGAGAACAGCAGCAAACTTCAGCAACAGTACATGTACAGTCCCAGCACACAGTACGAAGCATCAAACATCTGCTAGCTTTGCTGGATTTGTATTAAAAACACAGCACAACTCACCCTCTCCTCCAGCAGCCTGCCTGTGTGGGGAAGCCCTGACGAGTCGATTACCGAGTGCAGTAGATTTCTGCAGCTCAAGGATGAAAATGTCTGATTATTACTCCATGGAACGCTCAGTTCTTGTTATCGAGAGCTGACAGGGAAAAGAACGGAAGTAATGGAGTAATAATCAGACATTTTCATCCTTGAGCTGTGGAAATCTACTGCACTCGGTAATCGACTCGTCAGGGCTTCCCCACACAGGCAGGCTGCTGGAGGAGAGGGTGAGTTGTGCTGTGTTTTTAATACAAATCCAGCAAAGCTAGCAGATGTTTGATGCTTCGTACTGTGTGCTGGGACTGTACATGTACTGTTGCTGAAGTTTGCTGCTGTTCTCAGTAACCTGACTCTCGCCAGATGCATTTCGCTCCGCCTCGCTCCACTCATCCATCTGGGATCGCCCCATTGGAGATGTGTTTCAGAAGGCTGGGCCTTATCAGAAATCCTTGCATATGATTGGATAAACCACCTGTCTGTCATCTTTATTGACGTGCTACTTCAACCACTCACATCGAAACCAACCTGTGACGTCGATGAGAGCGACGTTATTTTAACGAACAAATATTGGGTAGATTGGACGACACGGATGAAACAGCAGCATCAACGTTGACGCTTGCTTCCTCGATGCGAGCCGCCATTGTTGTCTGAATCAAAACAGTCGCTTCTCCGCTACGTCACATCTATGAAACTCCCGCCCGGCGGTCCTGATTGGCTCGACCTGAAAATCTGGTGCCGAAATCCCTCCCAACGGGAGCGATCCCAGATGGATGTGAGTGGAGCGAGGCGGAACGAAATGCATCTGGCGAGAGTCAGGTTACTGGTCCAGCATCGTTCTCCAAAACACTTCTGGACTCAATGATCGAAGGTCACACAGCAGAACCTGAGTTGGTGCATTTGTCTTTATCTCTTGTGTTCTTCTTCCACTTCAAAACCTGCTGCTTACATTACCCACAATGCAACAGAATCACTAATTGACATCTCTGGAGGTAATTTATCAGATCAGCTTCCTCTGGAGCTTTGTACTACTTCTTCACATATGCAGTAGTTCTTCCCAAGACCTGTAAACACACTTCAGATGTGTTAACTGGGTGGAGTTACCCTTTAAATATACGTATTAATGTGCACATAACTGTTCTGCACTGACCCGATCCCCAACCTAAACAACAACCCAGCCTCATTCTAAACCTCAGAGGAAGATTTTGGTTCATTGCAGCTCGAGTCTTGTGTTTGTAGTTTTGTTTCTATCTGTTGTACTCGTTACGTCGTACCACAGTATTGGCTGATATCTAGAGACGTCGCTGCCAGGAAGCAGAGAAACGAGGCGTCCGATGATCAGACGGGCTGTAAACGAGCCAACAGTTAACCAGATTATACGAACCGCTTTATTTGTGAGCGTGCACGAGGAACCGAAAGTATGGCGGGTCAAAGTTGGACCACAAAGACGGCCTCTTAACTGTGATGGATGTTTGCAGAGAACAATTTGGGTTATTACTTCACAGTTTGCCTTCATTTTCTCTTCAAAGTGAGTTTTTCTAACCTGAGGGGTTAGTTTTTAAAGCAGCCGGTGTGATTGTCTGACAGCTTGTGGTCTTTGATTTCTCCTTTTTTTTTTTAAAGTTGCAAGATCTGAGCAATTAACTCGGTGTGCAGAGTGATATTATACGGATAGAAGTGAAGGTTTGATGGCCGTAACTACTAAAATAAGAAACAGGGTGGATGGAACTAGAATCAGAAGCAGAAAAATACACTGATAAAAATACGGGGCTTGATCTACTTAAAAAAAGTAAGGCAACTTTTTGCATCATTTTATCCCGTAGATCAAACAAGAGTAGTCTTTGTTTGTACAACATTAATTTTACAAGTAAAGTCAACTTACTTTTACAAACAAAGTAAACTTGGTTGTGTTGAGTTGAATTTACTTGCAAAAGTAAGTTAACATGACTTGCAAGATTAATGTTGTACAGACAAAGACAACTCTTGTTTGATCTACATGATAAAATGATGCAAAAAGTTGCCTTACTTTTTCTCAGTAGATAAAACACATTATATTTTGTACGGTGAGCCACTTAAATCAAGTATGTGATCTACGTGTCGGTCAATCTGTCCAATATAAACATTACATGACATTTTTGCCTCATGGTGCTAGAAAACAAATGACAACAACAAAATTAAGAGGGTGAATTCCCTGGAAACCATAAGTACACTCAGCAAATTGTGTGAGAAGTACCCAGAATGCACCACACGGGGCGGGGCGTAGCTGGAGCAGAGTAAATACAACAAGCAAATAGTGTGTTGTGTGGATCTGCATAAGAAAATGTGTTGAGCCACTTACATACAGCTTGTTAGGGAAAAATCAAATGACTTGTGTTTTGAACAAATGTAGACTAATTCACAACTTGATATATTAAAGTCAAGAGACAAACTTTGTTTTTTATTGTTATTATCACAGGATTAATTATGTTACAAATACATATTCTTATATTCACTTTTTTCAGTGTCGTCCTCAAACAACCTTTTGAAGTCGTCAGGACCAGCAGAAATGTCCTCACTCTGTATATTTATATTCCAGAGTGAGATACATGGACATGCATGTTAGCAGCGCGAGAGGATTTATGCATGCGGCCACACACGTGCAGCTCACACTCATCATTAGGCGAGTGCAGGCGCAGATACCCACATATACACACAAGCTTTTACCAATTTAAACACGCAGTTGGTTGTCGTTTGGAAAATCTGACATATAACGAGAGAGAGAGGGAGAGTTTGTGACACAGAAACTACCCCGAGTCACGAATGACCTTCTGTGACTTTCTGCTGAAACAGAAGTCCTCGTCCCCGGAGGACTTCAGAGTGTGTGTTCATGTTGTAGCGCCAGTGTGTGGGTTTGTGTGTGTGTGTGTGTGTCGTACGCTCGGAGTCGTTTGATGTTAACAAGCTATGCCACTGTTTTGTTAGGCCACTGTCACCAAAGCAACACATTATATCCCTTCTGCAGGGACTTTTTCTTCTCTCGGCGTGTCTCTCGCTGCACTATATGTGACTGTGAACGCTTACTTTGTGTTTGTTTGCGTGCACGCGGCTCGTGCGCGCGGCGGTACGAGAGTGTGACTCGCTCCGTAATTTTTCCCCTTTTCAGTCCGATGTTCGGCCGAGCTCGGAGTGACAGACTGTTTATGTAAGGCCGGGAGCTTATGGAGAAACCGGTCAGCCTCGCTCTCGCTCTCCTATCCCCTCGTTCGCTCACTCCTTTTTTCTGGCTTGGCCTCCGACGAGGAAGCAGCAGTCCTCGTTCTCGTCAAGTGGCCTCTCAGCGGCCAAATTACCCCTCCACCCTCCTCCTCCTCCTCCACCACCCCATTCACTTACAGTACAGCAGTAGTAAATCTAGACAAAAGCAATGCAGCCCCATAAACTCCAGCAAAGAAAAGAGCTAACCAAATACAGCGCCGGTTTACGGCCCTTTTGGTTCGTGGCTCTACAAGAAAGGGGATGCTTGCAGGCGACTCCCTAATGTGGTCGAGCCTGCGCGGTTAACAGCGACACCAAACTATGAATTTCCTGAGGTCGAGCCGCATTAACGTCGAATAGAGACTAGATTCTGACGGACAGAAAACAAAAGACGCATTACTCGCCCCGGATTTCAACAAAATCCGGGATAGTGAACGCGAAAGAAGCATTGAAAAGTAATTTTTTTAAAAGACGGACATAAGCAGGAGCAGGATGAGGGAGGATTTACAGAAAGTCAGACAAAGATACCGACATGAGAATAAAATTGAAGCAGATTTAGAGTTCAGGAGCTAAAGTGCAGCTGAGACTCCATCAGGATTCCCCTTTATGGAGAGAAGTGAGCGTCCTTCGCTGTAGGTAAAACATTTAACCGACTGATGGCTCCGTTATCGTCACCGTCTCCTCCTCCTCCTCCTCCTCCTCCTCCTCCTCCTCCCGCCTTTCCTCTCCTCTTTTGGGAAAGAAGTTCTGACATCTTTTTGTTTAATTTCTCTCGTAGCATTGTTAGCATTCTGGACATCGCGTGTGTCTCGAATCAGCCAAGATTCTCACCCGTCGTCCTGATTAATGTGCGGCGAGGGGAACTTTTGCCAGAAAAAATGTTAAATGTCAAGTGTCAGAATGTTTTTTTTTTTTCCCGCGAAGCATTCGGAGCCCACGCGAGAAATAATCTCCCACAGCGGGGTCACTGTTCTGCCGTCCTGGCTGTAAAAACCCCCGACACACCAGGCGAGCCTTTGTCTTCCAGGCTGATTTCTCTCAGCGGCTGTCAGCAAATGTTTGCTTTAGCTGTGTCAATTCTGCCGCGGCTGAGTTTGATGGCTGTCTGTGAGCAGCTTTTTAAGCCCGGCTCGGATGATTCAGTTGCCTTTTTTTTTTGATTCAGCTTCAGTCGGTTGCTGGAGACAACAAACAAACAACATGATGGATGTGAGGACTGCGTGAGCTCGGCTTTAAAGGCCGTGTCACCAGCAGACATGTGAGCTCCAGAAGGATCGCGTTTGATTCCTGAGAGTTATGTGTCGCTACGATGGGAGTTTTATCCATCACGTGGACAAATGAAAGGCGCGAGAGCGAGAAGCGATGAGGCTGGAGGAGATGAAGTGGAGACTAACGGAGTGAAGAAGGGATACAAGCCGTTTTTATTCTGGGCAGTAAGCCACCAATCTGCTGTCCTTTTGGTGGCTCGCTCCGCGGATTTACACAGAAAGTGGCAAATTGGTCGTCTGTTTCGGTCCACCAATTTTTGAGGGTACACTTATTTGCGCCTCCATTGCTGTGTAAATCCGAGGCGGCAATGTGGTGGCAAATGCTGAGATGGGCGGAGGTGTGGATGACGTGCACTGCTGCGCACCCACAGCCGGGAGTTTTAAAACCAGGAAACAGCTGATCACAGCAGTCAGTTCGTCACTTCATCCACGAAGATGAGCAGCTGGAAAGCCGCTGAGATCCGGGAGATGCTAGCGTCTCCTCGCTCTCTGTAGCTGTCTCGGTTGTCCGCTTGTTGTTGTAGCGGCGAGCTAATAGCGGTCGCTACTTTCAAATTAAAAGCCCCCCGCTAAGAACCCAGTTCTAAACTCCGATGGGGTGCAATGTAAAGCTCTTATTTTGAAGAAAAACTGCGGGACGGGGTCAAAAAAGTCGCAAAATCATCGACGTTTTTCAAACATCTCCTGCTCTGGCAGACTTTGACCTAGAGACACCATTCAAACTTTAAAATGTAGGCACAAGTCTTATCTATTTGAGTTGTATTTGAACTTTCTTTCTACGATGTTTAGTTTTTGAACGGTGACCCTTAATTGATCGTGAGTGATTTCGAAAAAACTCAGAAAAATTCAGGATTTTCAATGAGTGTGTATTGCGGAATGTTCGCGCAGCACCAACTGGCAGAGTGGGGGAGCCTGAAAAAAACTCTCCGAAAATGTTTCTTTAGATGACGATCCTAGCCACAGATTTCACACTACAATAATGATATTTTCCAAGAACGTAGCCACACTTGTCTTCTGTCTGGCAACGTGTCCACTTTATCGGGAGGATGTACGGTTTTTGAATTATCTGCGTCTAACCGACACAAACTCCAGCAACTGCCCCATAAGCCCCAATGTTAAACGGGAAGAGGATTCTCTTCACGCCCAACTTTGTGCTTTACGTCACGTCACGTTTACGCCTACCCCAGAGGAGGAAAAGTGGAGGCTTTTTGGAAAAGGAGGAATATTACACCTCCCTTTTAGATAGACAAGGCGCCACATTGCAGCCTTTACCTTGCTGCTATCTAAAAGGGGCTACAGATAGTGAGGTATATCCCGTTAAAGCATCAGACCAGCAGCTGTTTGGTTCCTCCGGTTCTTTCCTCCGTACACGTCTCCTCCTCAGAGCTGCAGCCAGGACTTTAGAAAAACCAGAAACTAGCGTTGTGGTGCCAAATTGAAAGTTTTCAAAAAAAAAATTTTTTGTTTATTTTATTTTTCATTTGAATGTTCCACGGTTTCTTCGTCCGACAGCCTGAATGATGTTGTGAGGCTCTGGAATTAAATAAACCTGGTGGTGACACATCGAATCATTTTGTTTATTTACGTTAGCCCTGGAAAAGATCAAGTTTATGGATCCTGATTTTATATTGGTCCGAACCTTTTGTCTGCGCTCGCTTGAACACAAGCCTTTTTGCCGTCCGTATGAAGTGAGTGCCCAAAACTTCTCAGTGATGATTGCTGAATATCCCCGAGAGCAGTTCTGTAATAGGAGAGAGCTCAGTGCCGATTAGCGTCACTGTGACGGAGATTCAAAACAGCAGTAAACGGTTGCACAGGAGAGACCAAACTTTCCAAACGCTGTATAGACTCTTGCAGACAATACATGGTCTGCAAACAAAGACAAGCTGAGCACGGCGTTCTTTTGATTGCTCTCCATGATTACATTCTTGGATTTTTTTGATTCATGTGACATATAATCGTTTATACAGCAACAAAGAGGAGGAAATTGAATTTTCTACAGGACTCAGTCAAGGTCTCCTCTTGTGATCATGAATTCTTCATCCTAAGCTCATTAAACCAAAAATGTAAACTGACATTTTCAACCAGTTCAACGTCAAACAAGACGTTTTTTTTATCAGCTGGCTGAAGCTAAAGTTTTCCTCATGCTACACTTGAAGTGAATGTTAGTTATTGTTGGTCTAACTCTCATATATTCACATATTCTCATTCCAAACTCGTAAAATTCGGCAGCTTCAAACTATCAGCGTCAGCTCCGAGTGTGAAGGGCGCCGAGGTGCAGTTTGTATAAAACATAATGTCCGGTTAGACTTTTTATATAAAGTCTAAAATATGAATATAAACCACCTGCACACAGAAAAATAAAGGTGCTAACTGGAACCAAAAATGGTTCTTCGGAGTGATGCCATGGAAGAACCATTTTTAGTTCCACAAAGAACCTTTTAGCAAGTCGTTCTTTGAAGAACCTCCAAAGGTGCCTCAAAGAACCATCAAAAAAAGGTTCTTTGAGGAACCATAAATGGTGCTTAAAAAAGTAAAATGTAAGAATTTGCTGCATTTCTGGGTCTTTACTGAGAAAATAATCTGCAATCTAGCAATTTCATGCTATTACATGCCAGCAAATAACTTCAATAAAAGTGAAGAACCTTTAGTACTTTAAAGAACCACATAAAGTATGCAAAGAACCATCACCTATATAAAAAGGTTCTTCAGTTAGTGATGGTTCTTTAAAGAACCATTTAAGAACCATTATTTTTCTGTGAGTGGTTAGGTTTAGAAATGACATCATTCTTTGTGTTCAACTACAAGTAAGTTTCCTAAATGCAGAACTCACAATGTTAATTAACGTGACATCACTCACGTAAACCTAAGTGACAGAAGTTCAACATTTCTGTACTTGTACACTTAACGTTAAATAAATTAAAAATAACTCTTGGTCATGAACTGAACACTGTTCTCCAGAAGTACAGTCCTATGAATGATCAACATCACACTCAGAAGCATCAGGCCGCTGACCAGGCTGCTGTATTTGATGCGTTGGGATGTTTCACTCTTTTACTTTTATACTGATAAAACTTTGCTTCTCCCAGACACAAGGGACAAAGCAAGTAATCTGAAAATGCGTCGACACGTTCATAAACTCTTGTTTAACGTTTCTCATCTATTTCTGATATTTGATCAGTTAAATCATCGATCTTGGTGCCCAGTACTGTATTCATAGCTTTAATGTGCTTCCAGAAAAAAATCACAAACACCAGCTGCTTATCTTCAACCACTGCAATGGATAGCGTGTTTGGATAGACGTCCACCTATACGCACGTTTTCTGTCCTGATTGGCTTCGAGCCGTCTTCTCCCTCCGTCCTGATCAGACCAAAGGGTTTAATCCAACATAATGCTCTTTTAAGCCTCATATCAAGTGAGGTAACAATTAATGATTAGAACATAAAAGTCTGTGCAGGTCTCCCCTTGTCATCTCCACAGATTTTGAAGTGGATGGATTATAGTTGTAACGCGGGCTGATGGCGAAGCAGCTTGACGCCTGAACTCTGCTCCTGGTGACAGACGCAGCGCAGAGCGCCGGGCTCACAGGAAAAAGGAAGACGGCAATTAGGATTCCTTGCGTAACTCGGAGATTTAGAGAGCGAAATTGAGCATACCTAAGAGAGAGAGAGAGGGAGAGATGGATGGAGAACAAGAAAGGGGGGAATGAGAAGTTGAAGTGCTACAAGAGCTTTGTGGAAAATAACAGGAGATTAGCGCAGGAAGCGAACGCATTCTGAAACGAAGCGTCGGACGCAGAACAACAAAGGATGAAAGGGGGAAAGGATGGAGAGATAAGGATGCAGTGCCTGATAGAGAGAGCGAGAGGGGGAAATGTCAAAGCGTTAAGAGTCAGAGCAGAGAGAGGAAACTGTTCGCAGGAGTTAGTCGTCATTCCTCTTCTGGGCACGAGATTGAAAATGACAGAGGGCAAAGGTCAGAACAGAAACACGACGGATTGAGACGAGGAGGGAAAGAGAAACACGACTGACCCGGCGTGTCAAACATTTTAACTCGTGTGTTCTCTTAATATTTCACGGTTTACCACGGCGGCGGTCGGCTCAACTCCTCATTCCATCGAGCTCTGGGGAGCCTTTGTCACCTGATCTGTCATTTGTTTAACATTCCTCTCTGATAGTTATTCCTCTGTTTTCTCTCAGTCTCTGCGGTGAAGCCGACCAATAAAGCTGCTGCTGCTGTAAATGAATCAGCCCCCACCAAAGTGTGTGTGTGTGTGTGTGTGTGTGTGTGTGTGTGTGTGTGTGTGTGTGAAGTCAAACCAGTGTGCCGGCCCGAAGCAGCCAGACTGTAAGGTTGACTGGTTTCAGTGGTCTGGGGTGAGATGTGGTGGGCGGCTGTCTGAGCCTTTGTGTGTGTGTGTGTGTGTGTGTGTGTGTGTGTGTGTGTGTGTGTGTGTGTGTGTTGTAAGGTATATTAATTCCCTGAACACCTGCTGTTTGCATTCTCGTCTTATCCCATTGTCGCACACACACACACACACACACACACACATGTGCTGCCTCTAATGGAAACAAACAGTGGTTGGAGCTTTTGTGTTGCAGCCTCTCGTCGGCTCTCTGACTGCCAGCTGGTCAGTTAAATTTAAAGTCGAGCTTTACAGCTGGGTGGGACGGACGGACACCCACACTTCAGCAGACCAGGTGCGTGAAAAAGGGTCCGCCTCGCTCGCTCGCAGTCGTTCAGATCCTCTGCAGCACTTTGGATTGCCGATACAGATAAAATGCACTTTGTTTCCCGTCTGGTTGCAGAGATTAATCCCAACATATTTCAATAACCTGCAAGTCGATTTTACATACGTACAGCAGAATAAGTCAAGTGTGCATAATTAAAGTGTGCCTGACATATCAGGAGAAATATTAATTCTGGGCCAGTGTTCCATTTTAAAGCCTTTTATCGACCGATACTGATGATTTTTAATCATTTTCGGTTGGGTTTGAAGTATAAAGGCAGCTCACCGGTTCTTACTTTACCTTTTCTTACCTGCACAAGTTACACTCTCACACCTTCCAAGGAACCGAGAGCGGATGTACTCCTGAGAAGGTAGCGGCATTAGTTGTTTTATTGATCCCTCATTGTCTCACACACCAGATGTGAGACTACCATCTGATTTCAGTGTTTGAACTTTAGCAGGTCAGCTGATTGAGAAAATAAGTTCTTCTGGGTCTTTAGGAGGACAAATCCTGTCAGCTGTGGTAAAGCCTTTATGTTCCTCTGCTTCATTATTGATTATTGATCTGTCTCTTAAACATTAATAACCTTCAGTTTTGTGTCAAATGATGACCAACACACTGAGCACTCAGTTTACTCAGCCGTCAGTTACAGAACAAAATTGATCCACGAACTGTACATCAGTACAACAACAGCTACATCTATCTATCTATCTATCTATCTATCTATCTATCTATCTATCTATCTATCTATCTATCTATCCATCCATCCATCCATCCATCCATCCATCCATCCATCCATCCATCCATCCATCCATCCATCCATCCATCTACAGCAAGTTTTAATGAATGAGTGAAGAATTTAATATGACAAATTTAAATCAGTCCTATTATTAGATCTGGACATTCAAATCCAGTCCTTTACTGGATAGTAGACCAGAAATGAAACACAAGCAGTTTTGTAGTTAATAACCGACATGTGTACATCTCTTTTTATTCCATGCTACGTTACAGCCTGTTTTATCGGTTCATTTCACACCACATCTGTTTTTTTCCCGGCCTTGAAGTCTCAGGCGCTGGTGCTGATGCGGTCGTTCTCCACCTGGCCCCGTGTCCTCGCTGTTTGTTTGTCTCCGGAGCCGTTTCCCTGGTGAGAGCAGAAGTTTCCACTGTGAACAAGAGAAAGATGGAGATAAGGATGGAGAGATTAGCTGAGAGAGAAAAAAAAAAAAAAAGAGAAGCGGAGCAAAAAAATGTAGCCGACTGTAAAAGAGCGAGAGATTGAGATAAAAGAGGAGCGATTAGAGGGGGGAAAGAGAAAAACAAGAGGAAGGCGAAGAAAAAGTGTTTGGTCAACTGTGAAACGGTGATAGATAAGACAAGAGAGATTGAGAGGAGGGGAAGCAGTAAAGGGGGAGATTAGAGAGAAAAAGAGAGGACGGCTGGGAACACAGAGGAAAAGCTGGCGGGGAATCGACATTGAAAAGCTGCGAGCTGAAAGACGAAAAAACCTGAGAGATTGTCGCCAAATGTGGAAAGATGAGGAGAGATGGATAACAAAGTGGTACGACAGGGAGGAGGAGGAGGAGGAGGAGGATGGAGGAGGAGGAGGGAGGAGGGGAGGAGAGGAAGGGAGGGAGGAGGAGGGGAGGAGGAGAGGGGAGGAGAGGAGGGAGGAGGAGAGGAGGAGGAGAGGAGGAGAGGAGAGGAGGAGGAGGGAGGAGAGGAGATGAGAGAGGAGGGAGGAGGAGAGAGGAGGGGAGGAGAGGAAGGGAGGGAGGAGGAGAGGAGAGGAGGAGAGGAGAGGAGGGGGGAGAGAGGAGGGGAGGAGAGAGGAGGGGGGAGGAGAGGAGGAGGAGGAGGAGAGGAGATGAGAGAGGAGGGAGGAGGAGAGAGGAGGGAGGAGAGGAAGGGAGGGAGGAGGAGGAGAGGAAGGAGAGGAGAGGAGGGGGAGAGAGGAGGGAGGAGAGAGGAGAGGGGGAGGAGAGGAGGAGGAGGGAGGAGAGGAGAGGAGAGGAGGGAGGAGGAGAGGAGGGAGGAGAGGAAGGGAGGGAGGAGGGGAGAGGAGGGAGGGAGGAGGGGAGGAGAGAGGAGGAGGGAGAGGAGGAGGAGGGAGGAGAGGAGATGAGAGAGGAGGGAGGAGGAGAGGAGATGAGAGAGGAGGGAGGAGGAGGGAGGAGAGGGGAGGAAGGAGAGGAGAGAGGAGGAGAGGAGGGAGGGAGGAGGAGGGGAGGAGAGAGGAGAGGGGGAGGAGAGGAGAGGAGAGGAGGAGGAGGAGGAGGGGAGGAGAGAGGAGAGGAGGGAGGAGAGAGGAGAGGAGGGGAGGAGAGAGGAGAGGAGGGAGGAGGGAGGAGGAGGGAGGAGGGGGGGGGAGGAGAGGAGAGGAGAGAGGAGAGGAGAGGAGGAGGAGGAGGATGGAGGTGAAGTGATGAGGAACACAAGTTCTCAGATTGGATTCTGCCTCAGAGTCACTCGAAAGTGAAGAGTGGATATTTGATATTTGCAACCAAAAGAAAATCTGTTCCTGTCATCATGGACGCTGCTCTTTCCTCGAGCTGAAAGTGATGAATCAATGCTGTATTGAGTTTTTTTTTCTCGCCACGACCGAGACGGCTTATCAAAGCTGCCTTCGCTTTTCCAAAGGAACTGGCAAATTACACACATGCTGAAAGCTTGTGACGAGAACCAGCAGCAGAGTCTGGACGATGGCGAAGTGGCTGCTTTGGACTCATAACGGCACCGGCAGGATGGACGAGACTCAAAGTCGTTGTATTATATTTTCTCGTGTTATTGCTGCCTCCAAATGTTTGGACGACTTCATGCTTGGAGCTTATCTGTGATTATAGCGAGAGTCACCGGCACCTCAGAGAGCTTTCTGATTGCAAAAAAACGTCCAGATAATTATTTTGGCATTTTACGCTTTATTAGAAAGACAGCAGTGAAATGAAGGGGAGTGACGTGAGGATTACATGTACGGCACCTTAAGTCTCAGGCCTCCAGGGGGACGGGTCGTAAAACTTTATTTAAAAATGAGGTCATGTGTTGTTGTAAAAAAAATACCTCATTATTGGAACGGTGGGTAGATTTATGAAAACACATTGGGCTACGTTAAACTAAAGGGTTTTTTGACCACTTTAAATCATCACCTGAGAAAGGTGATACACTACAACCAGACTCAGGTCAACATGAGCGTTTCTTTGGTCCGATTTTCATTCTCATTTTAGCTCTGTTTTGGTCTCCACCAGCTCCTCAGGGGAACATCTGATGCTTTAGCTGCTAAACTCCACTGTGTTCATCAGCTAGTCACCGACTCTTCTGTCATGTGTTGATAGGCAGTTAGCATTCAGCCTTAAAGTCTTAAAGTCTTAAAGTGGTGGAGCTGCAAAGATTAGTCGATTGACAGATAATCAGCCACAAACTGTTTTGATAAAAGATTAATCATTTCTTTCATTTTTCAAGTGGAAATGTTAAACATTTCCTGGTTCCAGCTTCTCTAAACGTGAGGATTTGCTGCTTTTCTTCGTCATTTATGATAGTAAGAGGAGAGTCTTTGGGTTTTGGACTGTCGTTTGGACAAACGAAAGTAATTTGAAGTAATTTTTTTGACAATTTATAGACTAAACACTGAATCAGTTAATGATGAAGTTATCTGCAGAGTGATTGATAATGAAAATAATCGTTTGTTGCAGCTCTAAACTACAACCAAGATAATGATCTGAAAGACGCTAACATCCGGCCTCTCTCCTTTCCTCTCCTCTTCTCTCCTCTCCACCCTCTCTGCTCTCCTCCTCCTCTCCTCCCCTCCTTCCCTCCTCCTCACTCCCTCTCTGTCCTCCCTCCTCTCTCCTCTCCTCTCCTCCCTCCTCTCCTCCTCTCCTCTCCTCTCTCTCCTCTCCTCTCCTCTCCTCTCCTCCCTCTCTCCTCTCCTCTCCTCTCCTCTCCTCTCCTCCTCTCCTCTCCTCCTCTTCTCTCCTCCTTTCCTCTCCTCTCCTCTCCTCTCCTCTCCTCTCCTCCTTCCTCTCTCCTCTCCTCTCCTCTCCTCCTTCCTCCTCCTCTCCTCTCCTCTCCCTCCTCTCCTCCTCTCCTCTCCTCTCCTCTCCTCTCCTCCCTCTCTCCTCTCCTCTCCTCTCCTCCTCTCCTCTCCTCCTCTTCTCTCCTCCTTCCTCTCCTCTCCTCTCCTCTCCTCTCCTTTCCTCTCTCCTCCTCCTTCCTCTCTCCTCTCCTCTCCTCTCCTCCTTCCTCTCTCTCTCCTTTCCTCTCCTCTCCTTCTCCTCCCTCCTCTCCTCCTCCTCCTCCTCCCTCTCTTTCCTCTCCTCCTCCTCTCCTCCTCCTCCTCCTCCTCCTCTCCTCTCCTCCTCTCCTCTCCTCTCCTCTCCTCTCTCTCCTCCCTCCTCTCCTCCTCCTCCTCTCCTCTCCTCCCTCCTCTCCTCTCCTCCTCTCTCATCCTCTCCTCCCTCCTCTCCTCTCCTCTCCTCCTCTCCTCCTCCTCTCCTCCTCTCCTCTCTCTCTCCTCTCCTCTCCTCTCCCCTCCTCCTCTCCCTCTCCTCCCTCCTCTCCTCCTCCTCTCCTCCTCTCCTCTCCTCTCCTCTCCCTCTCCTCTCCTCTCCTCCTCTCCCTCCTCCTTCTCCTCTCCTCTCCTCTCTCCTCCTCCTCCTCCTCCTCCTCCCTCCTCCTCCTCTCCTCTCCTCTCCTCCTCTCCTCCTCCTCTCCTCCCTCCTCTCCTCTCCTCTCCTCCTCCTCTCCTCTCCTCCTCTCCTCCTCCCTCCTCCTCTCCTCTCCTCCTCTCCTCATCTCCTCTCCTCTCCTCTCCCCTCCTCTCCTCCCCTCCTTCCTCCCTCCTCTCCTCTCTCCTCTCCTCTCTCCTCTCCTCTGCTCAGTCGTCATCTTATGTACACCGCCTCGTTGTATCAGATGAGATATTGGAACTATTTAATAACCCAAAGCCGTCTGAAGGACCTGTTGTGGACCCGGGAACACATTCTGGGCCTCGGGAGGTTCTGCCCTCGACCCGGACCCGCCTGCCTCCCTGTCTCGGGCCGGGGTATGGCTCTTATTAGTGTTCCCTGCCACGGCTGCTCGGGGAAAACCTTTTGAAACCTAATATGGTCTTAAATCAGATTTATAAATGTTTAGGTGTATTATGAAAAACACACACGCAGGCCGCCTTGGCAGAAACCAGACTTTGTTTATGTGTGTGTGTGTGTGTGTGTGTGTGTGAGTGAAAGGAAAGAGCCGTGTGTGTGAAACAAGAGAGAAAATTGTGTGTGTTGTTTGTCTGCTGCTCTCCTGTGTGTGTGTGTGTGTGTGTGTGTGTGTGTGTGTGTTTTTCTTCCTCGCTCTAATTCCTCCAGTACGACAGCGTTTCAATAAACAGCGTGCTCTTATAAAGGGGAGCCGGTCCACACACACACACACACACACACACACACACACACACACACACACTCGGGCGGTCGGTTCGTGTTGCAGTGTGCATACATCGTGCAGCCGTAGTTAAAACAGATTGAATGACAGCCAGGAAACACGATAAGCTTTTAAACTCTGATGATGGAAAGAGAAAATAATTTCATCCCCCTTTTTTTTTTTTTTTTCTGCTGGAAAATTCGCTTCTCAATAATTCGCAGCAGCGGGAGCTCGTGTGTGTGTGTGTGTGTGTGTGTGTGTGTAATTCTCCCAGTGCCTGTACGGTCGGAGTGTTTGTGTGTTTTGGTTTGTGTTTGTATGTTTGTGTGTGTGTGTGTGTGTGTGTGTGTGTGTGTGTGTGTGTGTGTGTGGGCTCTAACGCTGCGGGGCGTTCTCACGCTCCGTCCTGCCGCCACATTCATTCATTTGACTTGAGTGAGAACACACAAACACACACAAACACACACATTCCCTCAGCTATCGTATTATCACTGCTCTGAGCGATCAGGTTTGTGACCTCTGTGTTTCTCTCTGCAGGGATCTGAACAGAAACAACATCACCAGAGTCACCAAAGTGGACTTCTCCGGCATCAAGAACCTCAGGATTCTGTAAGTTTGCTTCTTCTTTGTTTGTTTCAGAGTAAAACACGAAGTTCTGCAGAGATGACTCGAGGGTTTTCAGACCTGGTTGGTCATCGAGTCCAAACTGAGTCAGAGAAAATTGGGGAATGCAAGAAATTCTGTTAAATCACTCGCACGTGTTATTTAGGAAGAAATCTGTGACTTCATGCAAAACACTTGCAAACAGGGCTACAGCAGGTTGAAACAACAATACAGTTTCCTTTGCTCACCTGTGAAATATCTACAACAACACGCTCCTACGAATAGTTCAGAACCGGTCACGGTCTGCAGGAGAAAACAAACTGAAAGTTCATGTTTGATGCAGACCATTGACTCGATCACACGTAGGGAATGTAATAGGCGTGGAGGAGGACCCAGATGCACGGACGCTTAGACAGAGGTTGCAGGGTTTCCAAAAAAAAGGTATTTTAATTATCTTAGTCGGCAAAAACATGAACATAGCATGGCTAAGACATACAATGACGAGAGACAGACTGAACAAAAACCAGGACTTAAATAGATGACACAAATGATGGAAAGAGAAACAGGTGAGACACGAGAGGCAGGTGCACATAATCAAATCAGAACAGGGAAGACGAGACATGACACCTGCATGAGACCTACAAAATAAAACAGGAAGCGACCAGAACTAAAAACATGAAACTTGACAAGACAAAACACAGATCGTGACAATCCTGACATGTCTACGAAACGTGTGATGTCAAGTTCACCGTACTCGTGATGTTGGAGTTAGTGACCACAGTTTGAGACTGCGTTTCAATATTTGTGACACCGCTGGATGTTTCTGAAGACCTCGGGACAACTTCCATCCTCGCTTGTGGCAACAAAGATCTGGAAATTATTGAGGAGAAGTCAGAACATCTCCAGTCGTGTTTGTGGCGACAGAACCAGGTGTTTTTGAGACCTCGGTACGTCCTGCTGTGGTCGTGCACAGCATCGTCACAAGATCAGATTTTAAAACTAAATTAACGTTAAGAAAAGCAAAGTTTTAACATATACGTGGTTTGCAAAAATGTGAATTTCCAACATTCATCCTGGTGACGGGTTAATTTAAAACAGATGTGCTGTCTTAAAGAAGTTCACCTGAAGCAACGTGGACTTTCTATGTACAAGTAGATGTTCGGTCACACAAAGGTCAGTGGAGGTGATCTTCCTCGTACCTCGCCTTGTATCTAACATCATCACTCTTCATCACACAATGTTATTTATTCAAACAACATATTCAGCCTGTGAGAGAGCTCGAGTCGAATCTCCCAGCAGGTCTGTTCTGGCCTCTTTTCTTTTTCCTCGCTGTGACCTGCATTCGTCTCTTTACAAGGAATCCCATTAACAAAAAACTGCCATGCTGGAGCAATTAGGCAAATGCTATATTTACCTAATAGGCCTGTATATGGCTATAGGGGAAACAAGGCTCCATAAAATAGAGTTTCCCATCCTAATGAGGGATTTCAGGGCAGCGGAGAACGTAAGTGCCCCATCCAAGCAGTCGAATTTTGTAATTACTGAATATTTACGAGGCTGAATAATAGAGTAATCGTGAGCTGACATGCCAGTAACAAGCAGCGAGGCTCCTATTCGTTACACAAGCAACACGACGACGAGATGTTTAACCGGCGCGGACGCGACTCTACGGAGAGATTAAAGAATCTGGCAATTTTCTGGACAATTGTTGGTGAGAAATTCTGAGTCAGCGCTCGTGTGAAACAGTAAATAAAAAAGGTGATGTGACTCACAAGTAACTCTATTGTCTCCCGTGTTTCTCTGAATCATAGCTGGGGAATGCTGAACTTTTAAAGTTTTGCAATAATGAGACATCACAAATACCAGAAGTCCAGCAAAAACCTGTGGGATTGTTTAAAGCTGCACAAAAGGGATTCGTTTGAAGAATTACTCCCACACAGTGTTAAAGGATCGCTTCACAATTTCTAAGTCTTATCTTGAAACAATAATCACACGGTGATATTTACATTGAAAGGTGCTCCTGTGGTGCAGTATTTCGAGGTGGTTGAGGTGGCCGGATGGGTTCACATCCCATCTGCATCCAACAGTCAAGAAGCACGTTAACATACGTAACCGACATAACTTAACTTATATGAGTGAAGGTAGTTACGTCACTTAAATCACTTGCATCATGTGACTGAAGAGGGATCTTTTCTGAAACGTGACCAAGTGTTTTTTGTACCAGCCAACGATACAATACAGCACAAAACCAAAGTGCTGTATCGTTGGTTTCAGTTTCTTGAAGAGAGATTTCATGTCTCATCCAAGAAGCTTCTTAAGCCCCGTTTACACGAAGGGAAAACGCAGATATTTCCAGGTGGTTTGGCCTCTCATTTACACCAAAACCCTGTTTTTATCACCGAAAACGATTATTTCTAAAAACTCCGGTTATGTGTTGTCGTGTCAGCTGGGAGAAACGGGGTTTTAGGTTCTCACGCTCATTAGGCTATGCGCCAGAAAATGCTTAACGTCACGTGAGCGTTATTTTGAAAGGAACAGGAAGTCGCTCGTGTTATTCGTTGTTGTTGATTCTGAGGATTCTGATTGGCTTGCATGGCTTCATCCTTCTCCCTACACTGCCGCCCAGAGGTTTGGCAGAGTTAGAATGGCGCTCGACGGCGTATTTATGCGGGTTGATGTAAATGACAACTTTTTTGAAAACGATGTTGTGTGCACAATGTTATGTTGAAAATGGAGGAGGGGAAATATTCGTTTCTCTAAATACCCTGCTATGTATAAACGTGGGCTTAAGTTCTAACTAACTGGAGAGGAGTTCTGTGTGGGAGTGTCCTCACAGGGTCGTTAAGGACACATGTGAGCTCTGAGTTTCAGAGTCGTTAGGGCCACCTGTGGGTCGTTGACCCAACCGGCCTTCATGTGGGTTGCTAAGGCCAGGTGAGCCCAGGTGTGAACGGTTGTTAAGCTGTTAAATCAGTAGACCACCTCCAAAACTGACGTTACTAACAGTCCAGAAGTCACAGTAAGTCACAACAGGTGTGCTGTTGGTCAGCCAGCTTTATTTTGAAAGTCTTGGACTGAACATGTAGCTGTCAGCAAACATCTAACACTGACATTTTATTTTCCAAAACCTCCTCTTCTTCGTCGAGTTAAGCCTAATTTTTACTACTGCGTAAAGTGCTGTACGTAGGTCGCGGAGAGCCCTCTACGTAGTCGGAGAGCCTCTCCGTCGTCTCCGGCGGCACGAAATATTTTTTAAGTGTCCGTCACTCCGTCAAGCGACAACGGAGACGGCAAGGGCTACGATTGGTCAGCAGTCCTGCAGCTCGTAGCGTTTCGGCGATGACGGCAAGGGCTACGATTGGAAATTGCATTGCGTATCCGGCACCACGACGGAGAACTATGAGGGCTCGAGGGGTCTCCGTGGTTACGCAGTTGGATAGCGCATTACGCAGTTGCAGAAGTGTAACGCTGCCTTTACTGCTGATGTTACTGCTGATGTCACTGCTGATGTCACAGCTGATGTTACTCGTCTGACTGGTCGTATCCGAGCGGCGGCTCTCAGCAGAGTGTGACTCCTCGTCTGCTCTCAGCTGTCCTAATTGACGTTAAGGGCTCTTTCAGTCTTCAGCCTCAAGTGGCTCAAATGTGTGTGTGTGTGTGAGTGTGTGTGTGTGTGTGTGTGTGTGTGTAGTGTGTGTGTGTGTTAGGCCTATAATAACTATAATCACCGCTGGCTTCATGCAGCTTCCCTCCTCACTCTGTTTTAACCAGACCGGCCGATAAAAATACACTGCGAGCACAAACTACGCCGAGGAGTGGAAATATGTTTATGCATGTGTGTGTTTTTGCGTTTTAAAAGTGCGTTTTGTTTAAACTATAACCAAACTTGTGTGAACCATTGTGCACGAAGATTATTACTGTACTGTCTGTTGGATAATGTTACAGGTTTTATCAAAGTGTGTGACAGAGAAAGAGAAAGAGAGAGACCTTTATTTTATTCTGTGCATCCTGTGTGTGTGTGTGTGTGTGTGTGTGTGTGTGTGTGTGTGTGTGTGTGTGTGTGTGTGTGTGTGTGTGTGTGTGCGTGTGTGTGTGTGTGCGTGCGGTGGGGCAGCAGCTCGTTTCATGTGGTCGGTGATAAACTGCTGTGACATTTCCCCACTCTAAATCTCTTAAAGAAACGGGGAGGAGATGGCTTGGGAAAGAGAGAAGATAGAGTCCTGAGAAAGTACACACTCAGATGCACATGCACACACACACACACACACACACACACACACACACACACACACGCATTGTTGCATATGATACCAATGGATGGACAAAGGCATACATGGTCACACAGAGTGCAGCTGTTCAGCCTTATCTGTAGTCAGATAGGTATTACTGTTACTTAGCAGACATCTACACACACACACACACACACACACACACACACACACACACTCCTGCTCTCTGAAGCCTCACATACATCTCATGGGAAAAGTTTGCATGTCGTTTAAGGCTCCTTCTTTCTTCCCAGGAGGCTGACGGCTGCAGACAGAAGTGTTTCTTAATGCCTCTGCTCACATACAGGATCGTAATTATCGTTAATTAGCGCCGTGAAAATACTCGACCATTACGTCCAATCAGACGTCTGTTAATCACCTCAACACGGACTGCATGATTGTGATATATTTACCTTGTTATTCCACGATTTATAAATACAGGATTGATTTAATAGCTCGACTGAGGCCGTGTAAAATCTGAAAATTTGCTTTACTTGACACTGCGTATCCTGTGACGTCGATGCTGATGTGACACACTAACCTGCAGTATACTGGATATACAACATATTCGACGTGTTCATGCAACTAAATTGTGTGTATTTTAGATTTACAAACGTATTATCTGACCTCATTTAAAGGAAAACGACACCGTTTTTCCCTGATCTTAGACGAGTTGATACGTACCTCACTCTCACTCATAGGAGTGCCGCCGAAGTGCTCCCAGGTGTTATTCCGCCATACGTTATAGTTATCCTTTTTATCTGCTTAGAAAATTGGCACAGCTCAAGAATGAAAATGTCTGATTATTACTCCATTACTTCCGTTCTTTTCCCTGTCAGCTCTCGATAATAAGAACTGAGCGTTCCATGGAGTAATAATCAGACATTTTCATCCTTGAGCTGCAGAAATCTACTGCACTCGGTAATCGACTCGTCAGGGCTTCCCCACACAGGCAGGCTGCTGGAGGAGAGGGTGAGTTGAGCTGTGTTTTTAATACAAATCCAGCAAAGCTAGCAGATGTTTGATGCTTCGTACTGTGTGCTGGGACTGTACACGTACTGTTGCTGAAGTTTGGTGCTGTTCTCACCATTAATTGTGGCTTTTTGATGGCGGTTTCTAGTTGGAGACATAAGCTGCAGTGTATTGTTATCGTGCGGTCTTTTCTGAGGTTGCTAAAACTAGCTAAGCTAGCGGTCAGCTAACTTGACCTCTCGAGGGGGAGTCTTACTCGGTGTCACGGTGTGTTAGACCATGGATTAAATTTACACTGGAATATCCCTTTAACCGGGTTACTGGCAAAACACTCTGTAACAGCGATTACTGTTGGACTACGGAGCTATTGAACACTTATCTTAATAAGAAAATAACTCTTACAGCAGCTTTGAGTCAGTCAGGGCAGTCGGACCGTCCCAGCTCGTCCCTGCGTGCACACTCAGTGCGCAACACTTAGCGTAATGCGTCTGGCAGCCTCGCATCGCGAGATATATTCCAGATTGCGGCGAAATTGAGTAATTCCAAACAAATTTGGACGTAGGTGAAAACTTGTGCTTGATATTGAACACTTGGCCGGGAAGCGCTTCATGTGGTTTCACCCGTTGTGTGTAAACAACAAGAGAAGTTAATATCCCCTGAAGTATTTCCTGATTCGCCGCGGAGGCCAGGCGCTCCGTGTTCTGCCACAAGGTAGCGTGACATCATCGTACGCTTTTTTTGTTTTTTTAATGGATGCTAGAACTTTTCTAATATGGTGGAGTGAGAGAGTTATTAGACACACCAGGCCCCACACACATGAAATCAATACTTGTTTTCTCCCTTTTCTCCATCTCCCCGTCGATGACTAATGCCTGATACAAACCAATATAAAAACAATACCTCATCCCGACGAGATGCCAGCATCGACTCCCCGCACCATGTGTTTGGCTCCGGATCCCAAACCTCCTTCAGTAAATCAGCGTGCGGTTGATCTCCTCGTTTGGACAAATAAACTCCGATAGTTACTCAAAGTTACGTCTCGACGCAGCTCGCCTCGGAGTTTACGAGATATGCTTTTCTATCGGGACGGAGAAAACACAGCTCGACTAGAATAAACACGGCGGTTTTACGCCGGCTCGACTGTAATTTATGACGGATGAGGCTCGAGTCTGAACGCTGCACATGTTTACATGCGTGTTGGAGTTTTCCTGCTACCGGCGCGTAACTCTGCACCTTTGTTCGCACCACACACACCTGACATCGCTCGTTAGTGCTGAGTGTCTCCGTCTACGTATCGTCTACGTATCGTCTATACAGTTTGTGCCCTTTTTTCTCCAACTGCAGTTACTTTAATGTGCTGTGTGTTTGCACTTGTGTGTATAAAGTTGATTCAGCGTGTTGGTCGTTGGAAGCTGATTTTTTAAACATTTTTTTCACTCATGTATTTATTTTTAATGAGTTTTTCCCCAGATATGTTTGTTGGTGTTGTTGATTAGATTAACTACATTTCCTGCTGCAATCATGCACCCAGAAGTTTCATTTTTCCTGCTGAAACAAAGAAAAAAATATAAAGTCGTGATTCAAAAATGGACAGAAAATGCAGTTAGCGCCTCATTATGCACCAGAGCCCCTTTAAATAATAACTTCATGAACACAAAGTCGCTACTGCAACATCTGTGTTCTACGTTAGTGATATTTTGGGATTTTCACCTATTTTTAATTGTTTATTTTATTTTATTTATTACAATTTCTTGAAATCCAGATAATGAAAAAGGTCAGAGATCAGCATCAGGAGAGGTCAGAACAGATGTAAACTAAAATAAATTAAATAAATAAATAAATAAAACAACATCATTTGGAAAATGCATTAAAAACTATTTATTAAGTTGAATGTGATGATAAATTACGTGTCCTTCCATATTCATGTGACATTTTCATGCACCAGAGTCCCTTTAAATAATAACTTCATAAACACAAAGTGGTCGTACTGCAACATCTGTGTTCTGCGTCAGTGATATTTTGGGGATTTTCACCTATTTTTTAATTGTCTATTTTATTTTATTTATTTCAATTAGCAGAAACATACAATTTATTGAAATCCAGCATCAGGAGAGGTCAGAACAGACGTCGCTCCCTTACAGGAAACTAAAATCAATTAAATAATTAAATAAATAAAACAACATTATTTGGAAAATGCATTAAAAACTATTTATTAAGTTGAATGTGATGATAAATTACGTGTCCGTCCATATTAATGTGACATTTCTATAATAAAATACGAGCAAACGCCCTTTAAAATGTCCTTAAATGCCTGTTTTTGTGAGTTTGTTTCAGTCCAACAGATTTGTGTGTGTGTGTGTGTGTGTGTGTGTGTGTGTGTGTGTTTATGTAAAGAGCCGGTATGACATGCGGATGAATGGCTGCTCTCCAGCTGCACGTCTAAACATTATCGCTGAGAGAAAACTTAAAAAGCCGGTCGCGCTGGAACGATCCAGAGTCCACATGTCGAGCCGGACGTCGTCTCTTTTGATGCCGCCTCTTCAGGCTTCCTCTTCTATCTCTGCCTTCCTCCAACATCTCTACTACTCAATCCGTCTTGTCATCGTGGGTCTCTTCATCTCCTCCTCCTCCTCTCCTCTCTCAGGAGATGTCACTCTTAACATCCTCGGACAGAGAATATAAACACACATATCTTTACTCTTTTCCCATCTGGAAAACCTTAAATCGCCCCAAAAAACATGACAACACAGACAAAGCGGAGGAGAGAAGAAGAGGAATATTCATTACGCTGGGAGCGCCGCTGGAAAGGCAGGCGAGGAGAAGCCCTCCTCCGCCGAGGGGCCGAGGAGGGACGGGTCGCTCGCTGTTTGCTTTGGCTCACGTCTCCGTGACGTTTGTGTCCTAAACCTTCTAAACTTTTTGTCTCACGCCAGATTCGTTTGTTCAGAGTGATGATCGGCTGTTTAAACGAGCAAGTGTCTCTCTCCATGTTTGAAATCTCTTTATTTCTCTCTGGCAAGCGGCTGATTTCTGTGTTTCCACTGTCCAGTAAATGAGATTTATCTGGCGCGTCGTCCTTTGGCTTCAGCCTGGTCGCGGACAGTTAATCACAGTTGCACGCTCGTCCCTCAGTTTGATATTTAAATTCAAACATTTTTAAGACAGCTGCGACTGCTTCACGTTACCGATAACTCTCCTTTCACACTGGAGGTCGTTTCTCTCTCGTGTTGACTTGTCTGCTGGCTTTTCTTTGGACTTGTGGGTTTGTTGTAGATGTGATAATAACTTCTTCTTCTTCTCTCTGTCTTCATGTCCGTCTCTGCAGACATCTGGAGGACAACCAGATCAGCGTCGTGGAGCGAGGAGCCTTCCAAGACCTCAGACTGCTGGAGAGGCTGTAAGTACGCCGTCCTCACCTGCTACCTGTACCTGTACCTGTGTGTGTGTGTGTGTGTGTGTGTGTGTGTGCGAGGAAAAAAAGATGCACAAGTATTTCAGGCATGTAAAAACCCACCAGGGCTGCAAAAAATGCACACACACACACATAAACATCCCGGAATAGACATACATGCACGCCTGCTAACACAAACACACACACACGCAAATACTTGACCCGCTACGGCAGATTTTCCATCTTGTCACACACACACACACACTTTTGTCCATTCTGTTACACAAACAGTGTACCTGGATGAAACCCAAATCCATCCACTTCACACACACGCTTGGAATCTCTCATAGACATCGCCTCGTCCAGTGTGTGTGTGTGTGTGTGTGTGTGTGTTCACACCGAGGCTCTAGTCAACAGACTCGAGGTGTCAGCGCACAACACGACACTCCCCACACACACACACACACACGCCTGCATGTTTATGACAGTGCGTCCATGTTTCTGCCGTACAGACGGTTTTTACGACGACGTCTCCTGAATATCCAGCTGCAGGCTGTCACATGATGCAACACACCTTCTCCAGATCTTCAGCATTTATACACCTGCTTTCTCAGCAGTGTTGACTTCACAGGAGCTGAGAATTTCTTCACTCATGTGTCGGTTTATTAACTATTTAAGCTCGTTAGGGTTTTTAATTTCCCCTCGTCTTCCCACAGTCTCATCAGTAACTTTCAATACTAATTTAAAGGTTTGTCTC
The DNA here is from genome assembly GCA_039737535.1 of Lagodon rhomboides. Classification (NCBI taxonomy): domain Eukaryota; kingdom Metazoa; phylum Chordata; class Actinopteri; order Spariformes; family Sparidae; genus Lagodon; species Lagodon rhomboides. The sequence goes on from CM077794.1 coordinate 3,554,098, forward strand.
GATAGAGCAAGAATGAGAGGTAGCAGGAGATGTTGTCACTTAAAGGGGCAGTTCACCCCAAAATCAAAATGTTTTTTTTTCTGCATACATGTGGATTGTTCTGGTGTGAGTTGCCTGGTTGTGGTAACCTGACTCTCACCAGATGAATTTCGTTCCGCCTCGCTCCACTCATCCATCTGGGATCGCTCCATTGGAGATGTGTTTCAGAAGGCTGGGCCTTATCAAAAATCCTTGCATATGATTGGATAAACCACTTGTCTGTCATCTTTATTGACGTGCTACTTCAACCACTCACATCGAAACCAACCTGTGACGTCGATGAGAGCGACGTTCTTTTAACGAAAAAATATTGGTCAGATTGGACGACACGGATGAAACAGCAGCATCAATGTTGACGCTTGCTTCCTCGATGCGAACCGCCATTGTTGTCTGAATCAAAACAGTCGCTTCTCCGCTACGTCACATCTATGAAACTCCCGCCCGGCGGTCCTGATTGGCTCGACCATAAAATCTGGTGCCGAAATCCCTCCCAACGGGAGCGATCCCAGATGGATGTGAGCGGAGCTAGGCGGAGTGAAATGCATCTGGCGAGAGTCAGGTTATGATTGTGGAGATCTCAGTGACAAACTGCCAAACTACACCCGTCGATTATATCACTGCCGTAATGAAGCGTGCAGCTACTGGAGGATGAGAGACTTTGTGCAGGATGTAAACAATGATGGCGTCCTCTTTGGCTGTTAGCTAGCCTCTCGTTCATGAGTGGATACACACTTCCTCCTGCGCGGTGATGTGATGGGTGCGGGTGTAGTTTGGTGAAAGTAAGATTATCCCGACATGAAATCCCAACAATGTTCGTACATTACCTGGAGCCACCTGGTCAGGCAGAAGGCAATAATGTGTATTTTTGATTTTGGTTTGAACTGTCCCTTTAATTCAGCTCAGGTGAGGAGATGCTGAGTGGCAGCAACATGTGTATCTTCCTAAACGGAGCTCACACATCCAGCAGAAAGTGAGCGGTGACGGGCTGCTTTGGTCTTTAACGTGGCGTGTCAGGAGGGGTCGGAGGTCGCAGGGTGGGGGCGGGCTCAGCAGGCAACATGGCTGACACAAGGTGGCGTTTAAAATCTCTGATTTGTGTGCGATCTTGATTCAGTCTCGTTCGTATGTACGTGTCGAGTTTATCCCAAATATTACAGATGACATTTTGTACTTGAGGAAACGAAAAGTCGTCTCTGTTTTCTTTTTCGGTTGAAAGCGAGAAGCTTCTGCTGCAGAGACGACGATAACGAGGGCTTGGCTTTCATTTTTCTTACCTCGCTGACAGTGAAACGCTCTTTAACATGCTCCGCTGACGGGTCCTCTGATGTCGGGCCTGTCGGGGTGAGAGTGGAGGGGTGAGAGGTCGCGGCGCTGAGTCCGTGTGATTTACGGCGTCACGATGTGAAAAACACGGAGCTCAGCTCGTCGTCTCTTCGGGCGAGGACATTCATGCGTGTCAGCACATGATTCACGGCGTCATGGGGATGGTCGCTTGGTAATTTCGGGACTCGGGGTTGGCTTGAAACGGACAAAAGCAAATGATTAGGTGATTTTTTTGTTGCTGTATACGATTTTTGTATCCGTGGATATTCTGGAAGAAGAGCAGGGGATTTTTCAAGTAATGCGATTTTGTAATTTCGCCTTCCTGACTTCTGGATTTTGAGGTAATGGTCCAGTGAGATTAGTTCTCTCGGTGTCCAAAACCATTTCTGCTGGACGTCGAGATTCTGACTAATGGGGATAATTTTCCAAGATTTAAAAATACAGTGCCCGTGGACTTGTGGTCGGGTGAAGTTTCAGAGCTTCCAAGTAGAATAAACTTGTCATTATTATTTGAAAACACACAAAGGATTCTTCTCTTTAAAAACCGTAACGGTTTAGTGAGCGAACATCTCAAAGTGACTCATAAATGTAATAGAAGCCGATCGTACGCTTGACTCTTCGTACAGCAGTTATTTTCTGGGGAGCAGGGGTCAATTATTTCAAATGGTGGATGTCTCTTCTTGGACGGCGGCGCTCTTTCCATCGGCGCACACGGGAGTGAAAGTCAGGGTCTTATTATCATTATCGCGGGGGTTAAAAGGTTGGTGTCTGCGTCTTCTCCGGCACAGATTCTACTTAGCGACCCCGCGACCCCTCCGCCCGCCTCCACCCGCCTCCGCCCTCCGTCTTCCCCTCCGCGCCTCGTTTCTCAGCCGAATGCTTTGGTAGCTTGATAACGCTTCCACTCCCCTCGCGTCACGCTGTCTTCATCTATCTCTGCTGCAGCCAACCCCACCCTGCACGCACACACACACACACACACACACACACACACACACACACACACACACACCCTTACGTACACGTCGGTCCGGTCTTCCACTCACTCCGTCTTCCTCTCATTCCTCTGTAAATAATTGCCATGTGTTCATTTTATAGTCAGTTCAACTTACTCGAACAATGAGCGGTATTTTCACGTAAAATATACGAAGAGAAGCTGCTCTTTCTTTTCACTTTAGTTGAGAAACAGTCCCGTAGAAATGTCTTTACTGAAGAAGAAACAAACAGCTGATGAGTTAACACCTGACCACCTCACGCTCTGACCACCTTCCTCCTGATTGGCTGTTACAGTCTGTCTGTTATTCTAAAGCTGCAAGTCCAAATCTGTTTTCTGGCATTTCCAGATTGTACCCAGATTGCTTTAAGGAAGTCTGTACAGCACGTCTGTCCGTCCTGAGAGAGGGATCCTCCTCTGTGGCTCTTCCTGAGGTTTTTTCATTTTCCTCTCAATATGGCAAGTTTTAATCTGAAGGACAGAGGATGTCGTGTACAGTTTGTAAAACCTACTGCACAGATGTCTGACAGTTCAGAGACTCTGGTCGCTCAAATTGGATTTCAACACATAACCAAAAAGTCAAATCCTTTGGGCAGTCGCGCTGAAATACATTTTCTGCTCCGTGACCTGAAAATGCGATCGCTTGTGCAGCGAGATGATGGATCTCCATTTCTTATGCTTCTGTGTTGGAAAGGTGCGTTACTGCAGAACATAGTCGTAGTTACAGCAAAGTTGTTACCACAGTTACCTGATGTAGACAGGTTGCTGATGTCTGGACACAAAAATCTGATTTGATCGTCTTAGATCAGTCTGAACAACGAATCAGATGCTCTTCAACTTGTGCAGAATGATTACTTTTGCACAGTCGTAACACTTTTGGTTTATAAAAAAGCATCTTAAAGTATTTTTTTATCAGTTTTCTGAAGACTGTTTCTGTGAGCTACACGCACCTGACACCACTTCTTAAGAATCTGAATCAGAAAACAGCCTTTTTTTTAAAAGTGCATGACCTCTCACATTTATTCTGTCTTGATAAATGTTAGTGGAGCAATGCAGCACAGATATGTTATCAGTTTTATTAATGAGGAAAAAATAATAAATATGAATTCTTTGGCAAAGCTTTTTCCTCTCAGGAAAAAAAAAGAAATAGTCCACTGAGATCAGGTTTATTTTGGCGTTTAGATCCACAGTGGTTCACTCTGTTAATCTCCTGATTGATGGAACAGTCTGAGATATTTACCACAATATACTGAGAAACAGTTAAAGTGGTGCTAATAAAGTGAGTTACATGTGAAAACATCTGTCAGTGAGAGATGACTGGAGGTTACCGAGCTCCTCCTCTCACTGCCGGGTCAGAACACAAACACGGACGATAACAGAGAGCTTACAGCTGGATAACCTGTAACACACACACACACACACACACACACACACACGATAACCTGCAGGTCACGATCGCAGGAAACCCGGCAGACTTTCCCATGAGTTTGACCTTTGACCCGTGAACCCCGCTGACCCTCCAGGTGACGCGGTCGCCCGGCTGCTGATAGTTCAGTCGACGCGGCAGCATGAATCTCTGTGATCTACGAGTGTGTGTCTTCGCCCTCTTCTGCTCACGCTGAGATGAGTTTTACAACGCGAAGCCTTTTTAACTCCAGATATATTTCCTCTCCTCTCCGCAGCCGCCTGAACAGAAACAAACTCCAGTTCCTCCCGGAGCTCCTCTTCCAGTCCAACCCCAAACTGGGCCGCCTGTGAGTACACCTTTCTCCTTTTTCCATCCCTCCGTCCAGTGATTTCCTCTCCGACTCTCCCTCTGCGTCTCTTTTGATGTGTTACGTGATCCGGTTTGAAAAACACGGATGCCACGGTGCGATGTCAGAGCTTTCATCCAGGGAGGGGGGGGTTGAGGGTTCAAGTCCCACGCCAGGTGACACAGTGCCGCTCTGTGCGCCTGGCGAGAGGTGAAGAGGAGTGTGTGCGTGTCACATGTGTGTGTGTGTGTGTGTGTGCAGGGTTTTAAAGAGGTGAAAGTGTGCCTGCAGCGAGTGTTTTGCTTGGACCTGGGCGGAATTTTTATTCGGGAATATTGAGTTTTCCCAGAGTGCTCGGAGTGTACGAGGAGGTCACACCGATGCTGAGAAGACTCCCACTCGCTCCGCTCCTCTCTCGTTCTCATCTCACATTCCCAGACTCGCTCTCTTCGTGAGTTTCAGTCCCGTCTGAGCTCCCACCCTGTTTCTGTTCCTCGTCCGTCTGCTCCTCAGAGAGGCTCCGTCAGCTCAGGTTGAAGGTTGAAACACCTTCGAAACTTTATGTATGTTTGTGTTGGGCTGCTTTCAAGTGAAAGCCAGAGGTAGACCCAGTGTGTGTGTGTGTGTGTGTGTGTGTGTGTGTGTGTGTGTGTGTGTGTGTGTCTGTGCATGCTTGCTTCTGACTGTAGGTGACTGGAGTTATTATTATGTGCATACTTGAATGTGTAAGTGTGCACATGCATCCACTGTATTAAAGCAGTGTGTCTGCATATCAATGTGTTCAAGTGCATAGCGTGTGTGTGTGTGTGTGTGTGTGTGTGTGTGTGTGTTGCGAGGTGTGAGGACGGGGAATACCAGCGCTGGGACATTAAACTTCTCACTTCTCTCACTCTCTTGTATAATGTTTCCATGAGGCAGAACGGCCTGGAAGCTTCTGTAACCTTTCCTTTGTTTCTTTGTTGAAAGTGTTTTTTTCTTCGCTGTCTTGTTCTGTTTGTTTCACAGCGCTGAGATGTGTTGAATTATCCAAAACTCAGCTGCCTGTAGCCTTGAAAAGCAGCTCTCAAAAGTTTTCTCAGAGTAGCAGCTGTTCTGATGTCACGTCGTTGCATTATTGTAGCAGTTTTGACACAAAATCACAGTGAAGTGTTGCAGTTTTCTTGCACCTTGAAGGTTTTGCAGCAGATTAAGTGGTTTATTGGTGGACCAGGATTGTTGTGAACACACTGATCACTTGGACCGAAGCAGCTTAAAAGTCCAAGGTCTCTACCGTTTGTCGAGGAGACGCTAACAAACTTTAACGGCCACTTCTCAAGCCAACAGGAAGTGAAGGTGTTTGATCCAAACAAGTAGATCTCTTAAAGTAAAAGGTCACTGAGGACGTCTGGACGAACGTCTGTCAGCATGTTTCAGCTGAATTTTGATATCAACCAGGAAGTACATCGTCTCATCTGTCAGCAGTGTTAACATGGGTCTTATCGAAGGTAAAGAATAGATTAAAAGAAACTGCATTTTTGCCATTTTTAGGTTTTCAGGTAAACTGATGGATGAGATGCTCTTTTTCTTTGGGTTCAGGTGATTCCTCTTTGTCTTTGGTGGAAAGAAAACCTTCTATAACCTCATTGAATTATTCGAAAAGTACACTGTTTTTCTTTTTTCTCGAATGTAAAGCTGACCTGATGATTTCCTCGTCCATCTATTCTCATCAGAATTATTATGACAGACTGAAGGAATGTAGAAACCCAACAGAAACAACACATACGGTCACAATAATGATGGTTTATGAGGACAATAAATAAACTTAATGTCGCTCTTTCTCAATATGATCTTTTGTGCTGTGCAGAAGAAGCCACAGAAATATGAAATCGTCTCGGGGGGGTGCAGATCGAGTGTGTTATGTATCTGTGGTGGCGTGTGACGCCTCGCTGAGGACGACTGAGAACAATTGTCATTTACGTCACTCTGCGGCTTCACGGGATGAAACGCAGCCGGACCTCCTCGTGAGAACACGAGGGACGCACACAGCGACACATGCCAACAATAAAAACACATAAACCCCGACACGCATGTTAACGGAGCGTCACTGCAGGGTCACGATGTGTCAGCACGTCCTCTGACAGGACTGATCGACGAGCTTCCAGCAGCTCAGGTGTTTCATAATCACCTCGTCATGCTTTTAAAGCTTGGCAGGAAGGAGCAGATGTAGAGGTTCGCTGGTTGACCAGGACTTTTGTGAACCGGGGTTTTAAATTCTACTGTATTGTTTTCAAGTTTATATAAAGTTTCGTGTCCACCAGAACATTTTGTGAAATGTTCTGCTAAAATACTCTTTGTTTTTATCCTATTAAAGGTCATCTAACTACTACTAATAATAATAACTGTGCAGGACTGTATACCATGAAAATTGATATTTTCTTAGATTTCAACAGTAACTCAGTTGTTATTGTAAAAAAAAAGAGTAAAATAAAAAGCAGATCTTTTCTGTCTCGTGGAAATTTGTACGTTATCAGATATAGATGTGGTGGTTCGCTGGTTGGTATTAAATTCTACTGTGTTGTTTTTAAGTTTAGATAAAGTTTTGTGTCCACCAGGACATTTTGTGAAATTATAATAAGGTTTGTTTGTTCTGCTAAAATACATTTACATTTTAAAATACTCTTTGTTTTTATCCTATTAAAGGTCATCTAACTACTACTAGTAATAATAATAATTGTGCAGTACTGTTTTTTCTTAGATTTCAACATTAACTCAGTTGTTCTTGTAAAGAAAAAGGAAAATAAAAAACAAATCCTTTCTGTCTCGTGGAAATTTGTACGTTATCAGATATAGATGTGGTGGTTCGCTGGTTGACCAGGACTTTGTGAAGAGTGTGAACAGTTTCTATCCGGGGTTTTAAATTCTAGTTTAAATAAAGTTTTGTGTCCACCAGGACATTTTGTGAAATTATAATAAGGTTTGTTTGCTCTGCTAAAGGCTTAAAGGTCATCTAACTACTACTACTAATAATAATTGTGCAGTACTGAAAACCATGAAAATGGATATTTTCTTAGATTTCAACATTAACTCAGTTGTTCTTGTAAAAAAAAAGTAAAATAAAAAACAGATCTTTTCTGTCTCGTGGAAACTGTGCATCTGCTTTTTTGTGCAATTTGTACGTTATCAGATAAAAGTTGAAAAAAATAAAAGCTTAAAATTCATTAAATTATCTAAAAAAGTGCATTAAAAGTTGACGTGTTGAGAACACGAGCGCCTCATCGGCAGGTCACAATCTGCTCTTGAGCAACATATTGAACAAATTTAAGACATCACTTCTTTTGTAATCAGAGCTTTTATTGTGAAAGTATCACGGAATGTAAAATCCCCAACAAAAACAACAGTCCCAGTATTAATAATGGTGGTTTTTACGACGATGACCATAAATAAACTTGTGTTTTCAGTCACGCCTTCTCAACATGATCTCCTGCGTTGGCAGAAGAAGCCGCGGGCGGATGAAATCCTCTCCGTGGGGGGCGAAGCCTCTATTTAAGACTCCGGACAGACGGATCGTGTGTTTCGTAAATGTTGTGGCGACGGCGTGATGAATCGCCGAGGACGGCCGAGTCGACTGAGCAAATTGTCTTTTGCGTCAACTGCGGCTTTTCGAGGATCACACACAGTCAAAACTTCTCATGTGAGCGTCGGGGACACACACGGCGACGGGGATGCACACACACACACACACACACACACACACACACACACACGCTGTTATTTCCAACTCTTTCCTCTTGTTCTTCGCGACTGACAGTCTTATTTCCTCCACCGCCTGGCTTACTATTCCATAAAACCTCTAATTGGTCTCGATAGCTCTTATTTATCGCCGCTCGATTATGGATCCCCACAGAGCTCTTAGACAACTCGGTAAGAGAGTGGAAAGGCCGAGCGCGTTCCAAACTTAACATTATAAATCTCATGTTCTTTATATCCTTACTTTGCCATCAGCACAATCTAAATTACAGTGTCTGGAGTTTCCTCCTGCTCTTTATTTATTTATTTTTCTCTTCTCTTTCCACTTTTCTCCTCCGTCTCTTCGGGGGCTTTTCATCCCGTCCACGCTGAGTATTAAGGAAGCGGCGGTAATGTGAATAGCGAGGTACGTAGATGAGAGAGCGTGGTACGAACGACGGCAGAAGTCTACGAGAAGGAGAGGAGAGCAGCGGGAGACGGAGGAGGAGGAGACAGGGAGGTTTGCTGGTGGCTTTCTGGTTTGGGTTCGTAACCTTCCTCCCTGTCAGCCTCGGTTAGATATTAAATGATGGCAGTGTGATAGGAATTACCTCTTAACCCTCCTATTAAAGCCCTGCGGTCTGAGGTTTGGAGATGGGAGGAGAGGGAAGGAGCTGGAGGAGCATTAAGGGAAAATAGGCAGGGGTTGCTCTCGAGGAGGGTGGGAGGTGAAGAGGTATCAGGCTGGATGAGAGCTTCTGCCAAAGTCTTGGATTCGACGGAGCGTACGAATCGAAGAGGTTGGCTTCGTGTCTTATTGGAAAATGGCTCTAATTGAGCAGCGAGCGCCTGACAGAGACGGATGAGCGATGGGTATCGGGGAGGTCATGTGAAGGAGGGAGATGGATGGATGAAAGGATGCCGGTGGAGGATGAAGGGAGGCGGGTGGAGGGGTTCGGAGTCCGTGACCCCGCTAGGTGCTCGGCAGGGGGGGGAGGAGAAAACAAAGATAGGGGTTGGTGAGATAGATGGATGGTGGACTGGAGTCTGTGGGCTGCAGTGTGTGCAGCCTGCGGTCGCTTCCCCCACAGTTTGCAGAGACTGTGGTCTCACAACACACACACACACACACACACACACACATATGCGAGAAAGAAGCAATGAACTTCTGGTCTGAGAGGCAACAATCACGATGGCTCGGGTGGAAAACAGCGAGCGGCTGGTCGGAGGGCTTCACGCTCGGCTGCACAGCGCAGAGTTTACTCTGCTAAGTGACTCGATGGCTGTTAGTCTCCTGTCTAATAACACCGAGCCAGACTGAGCCTCATCCTGTTAGCTTCACTTTCTGCTCTGCTGCCGTGTGTGTGTGTGTGTTGCGTTCAGGGGCCCCTCAGCGTTCGGACCAGCGCCGGTGTGCAGCATCGTTCTCCCCCCCATTAAAGCGTCTCAGGTTTCAGCTGATTGGTTTGCATGAGAGGAGACGAGGAAGAAGAAGAATGAGAGCAACGTCAGACACGAGAGACGTTTCCTCTCCTCCTTCACCACCTCAGCTCCGTGTGCTGCGTGTTACGTAACGTAGGATGTGATGTTTGACCGTGTTTAAACATTTATGGAGGCTGAAATGAAAGTCTCGTTGTGGATACGTTCCACGACTCAACCGACATGCTCATCTCTCTAATGATGCAAATGTAGTATTGCATCTGGATAATTTAATCAATACAAAGCTGATAAAAGAAGCCAACACTGAAGCTTGATAATCTGCTCCAGCGTCGTAAATCTCACAAACTCCTGTGTCTTTCTTCAGTTTTTTAGCTTCTCCCTTTTCTTTAGCACTGCAGGATATAAAATGCATCATCGCAAGGATGTCAGCAGCCAAACGTTCGGCCTAAAAGGGTTCCTCGGCTGCTTAATGGAACGAGAAGCGAGTTCCCGTCCGGAGGGACGCCGCTGGAGGATTTTTATCCAGTCGGAGTGTCCTTGAGAGTGATGTTCAATCCCGACATGTCCTCTCCGTCTGGATAACAGCGTTAGGTACAGTCCTAAAAAGTGAACGTGTACGTGACGGAGAGGAAACAGGGGGACAGCTCTGAGAGGGAGAGGAGAAGGAATGGTCAACAAATCGTGACCTGGAAAGTCGCCATTTGAGTTCCCTGCACCGATGAGTGGGCGGTAATGAGACGTGCTCTGCGGCGCTGTTAGGCTGCCCCTTGAGCAAGGCACTTAACCTCCAAACGCTTCAGTGCAGCTCCCAGATGTGAGAGCGTGGACGTCATTCCACCCGGTTACTGTAAGTTTTACTGGTTTGTTCGGTGGAAAAGAAGCTGGACGGAGAGCGAGGAAAGAGAGGGAGGGAGGGAGGCGGGAGGAGGGGGAGGGAGGAGGGTCATTTGAGATGTCTTTTCCTCCAAATTAAGTTAATGGAGAAAGACGAGGAGGTTGCCTTTAATCTTGGCTAATTGTCCATTTAGAGGCGACTGCCATAGTTTACCTGCTGGAATGTTATGGTTAGTGTTACAGGAAGTGGGCGTCCGCTGGGCGTCCGGTGATTGGCTGCGACAGACGGGGCCGCGGTGCCGATTGGTGGGAACGGTCCGGACGGGCGAGGGGTGAATGTAAACTGCCTGAACTCCCGTGTGTGTGTGTGTGTGTGTGTGTGTGTGTGTGTGTGTGTGTCCTCTTTTTCCATCACGGGCCGGTTCACTCGTTGACTTTCCTCCCCCTCGTCCTCTCGTATCGCCCGCCCTCTCCGTCGGTTACGCTCACGGACAGAACAAACAGCGTCGGTGTTTGTTCTGCTGTCGGATTGTTTTCTTGTCGCTGTGTTTGGTCTTCACGCACTCGGTGCTGGCGGGAAACAAATAAGTCTCAGTGTGTCTCTCTCTCTCACGCCACCTCTCCCGCTGATTCAACACCACAGGCGCTGGATGCAGGATTGTGGGTCGATGTGTGTGGGTCGATGTGTGTGTGTCTTTTTTTCACTAAACCACACACCCACGACAGAACTTCCTAATAATTAAACATGACTCAGAAGTACAAACCGTGGTATGCAGCTGCACCACAAGGCCTGTGGGTCCTGACACAATAGCTGCACCACAGCAGCACACCGGAGTTCATCAGTCTTACTCATATTCAAATGAAATTGCCGCTCAAAACGAGGGAAAACAGTTTGGCTAGCCGGTTGAGATGGCAGCTGGAGGCCCGTAGGCTCCAGGACGGAGCTGCACCACAGGGCCCACACTGAGATTCACTGGTATTCGCGGCAAAAGGAAGATTTTTACAGACCCGACCAGAGCTCCTCTAAAATAAGGCTGCGCTCGGCGGCTTGTGTGTGTGTGTGTGTGTGTGTGTGTGTGTGTGTGTGTGTGTGTGTGTGTGCACATTTCCCACAGCCCAGACGGCAGCGCGATTTAGTCCCAAGACATATTTAGATAAATACACACTGCAGAGATACCGAAAAACCAAGAGTGAGAGAGGCCGAGCGAGTGATATCAGGAGAACGTGAGAGAAATGTGTGTTTATAGAGTCACAAGTTACAGGTGAGCTGGTTTCTACAACATCGTCTGAACCTGGTGTCTGTAATCAGCTGAGGGGATTAAAGAAAAGCCTCCTGTAGAAAGTCCTGGCCTTATATTTTTACAGGTGTTACAGGTACAGATCATCAGAGTCTTTCACTCATGTACAAACTTCTTCTTTCACTGACGTTGTTCTTTTAAAGGTCCGGCGTGTCCGATTTAAGATACCGTATTTCACCAATTAATCGCCGGGCCGCAAACAGCCGCCTGGTTCTTTTAAACGCCTGGGGTCAGCACCCTTTTTGCGTATTAAACGCCCACCCGAATAACCGCCGGGGCGATTATCTGCATTATTTCTGCAGAAGTAAACAGTTGGCACTTCCGTTTTCTGTCAAAACAAGAGAAGTAGCTAACGTTAGAAAAGGGTGTACCGTAATCTTAGATGACCGACTGACTCTTATTTTGACAAAAACAGGAAGTGTCAGAGAGAACGACTCGAGTTTAACGCCCCACCTTCACACAGCGGAGGACAGGTCAACACGGAGGAGAACGGACAGCAAATGGACATAAATGATAACGTAAGAAGGAAGAAAAATAAAAAGTATGACGCTACGTTTAAGCTTGGAGTTGTGAAATACAGCTGTCATCACAATAATGGCCTGGTGCAGGTCTGTGTAGAAATAAATAAAGGCCTGCAGCGAAGAGCCGCCTGCTTCTTTTAAACGCCTGGGCTATTAATTGGTGAAATACGATAAGCAGTATAAAGAGCTAAAGGTCCGTATACGGAGGAGGTCAGGATGGAAAGTCCGGTAAAACAAGCACAGGACTTTGACTCAGGATCCAGCTGTTCGTGTCCAGTTAGAAACCTAAAGTCAGCCTCAAGTTCTTTGAAGTTTCTTTATAAAAACATTACGATAGTTGTTACTGTTTGTTACTGAAGCTAGAGAAGCAACAAATGTTTTCCTGAACCTAACCAAGTAGTCTTAGTGCCTAAAACTAACCAAACTGTGAGTGTACAACAAAGATACGGTACGCCTGACACTGGTAGCTGACTTATTCAGTTCACTTTAATTCAGGAGACCGCTATTAATTGGTGAAATACGGTATTGAAGCGAGCACGGTTGCAGATTGTGTTAAGAAAATCTCTTGTGTTAGATTTGTCCGCTCTGGGCTGCTGTAGAAACTCCCACCCACTCATTCAAGAGCCGGAGCACGAACACAGCTGTGTTGGTTTCCGACTGTACGAGTGTTCGTGTGTCGGCTCTTTGCAGAAGTTTGTGAACGAGAAAGTAAAAGTTTGAAGAGTCGTGTCAAGAGGCCAGAAAGTTCTGTTTATGTGTGTGGTGTGTGTGTGTGTGTGTGTGTGTGGAAGTGTGAATAAAACAAGCCAGCGTGTCTTAAAGTTCACAGCAGCGACACCTTTCCCCTCCTCAGCTCGCCTACCGTAGCAGCTAACAGCTAGCTCGCTGCGCCGCAGGGCCAGAGCCTATGAAATGTTGGTGGGAGGCTGAAGCCTGTAGATGTATATATGTATATATTTTTTGTTACGGCGAGGAATTTTTATACGCTCACACTGAAATAGCACAGAGGCTGCATGTGGTAGTGATTTATGCTCGGAGGTAAAGGTGAGCTGACACACAGATGAAACTCCTGCGAGCTGTTTACTCTGCAGATGTGTGAAGGCGAACGCTGTGTGTCCGTGTGCGCCAGCGATTGTGATTAAAGTCGCATGTCTTTACGTGCAATTATGGTGGATATGAGTGTGAATATACAGTGTGTAGTGTGTGTGTGTGTGTGTGTAGAGTGTGTGTGTTCCTGCACACACGGTTTAGTAATTCGCGTCTCCGCTTGCGTCAGCATATTTGCTTATGCGTTCGTATACGTCTCGCATTTGTTTGTACATGTCTGCTTATATGCACGTCTCTGGCTTTGCTCTCGTGTGTGTGTGTGTGTGTGTGTGTGTGTGTGTGTGTGCATACGTTTAAAGAGAAAAGGCAAACTTGATACGTGGCCAAACACACTCGGCACAGTGTTTGTTTAATCACAATTTAGGTTTACATGAGAAGGCTAATCAGAAACAGACCTGGCTCCCTGGAAGGCTGCAGGAGGAGGAGGAGGAGGAGGAGGAGGAGGAGGGATGAAGAGGAGGAGATGAATAGGGAGACGTGAGGGGAATGGGAGGATGTAGGCGGGTTGACGGGGGAGAAGACAAGCCTGGGTGACGGGTGAGGACGTGAGAGGGAGGAAGAGGAGAAGAGGAGCGACAGAGGAGGAGAAAGTGGAGTCGGAGCTTTGAGAGAATAGAAGCTTTTGTTGATTGTTGATTGTTTTTTTTCCGTCTCCGTCCCGGAGTAATGATCTCGCTCTGATTCGAGATGCTTTATTTTCCCTAATGGATGCTTAAAAAACTGGCATCTGGCCTGCTTGTGTGTGTGTTTGTGTGTGTTTAGTAGTAAAAGCAGAAACACACTCCATCACTGACAACAGTCGAACCACTAGACAAACGTAACGTCCGTAATCACATTCATGTGTATAAGATGACAGAAGAAGACAGAGGCTTTCAGTTCTGTCACTGAAACGCCATTTCTCAGTTTCCCGGGCGGCACCGTGAACCGTCGGGTCGAGAGGACCAATCAGACGTTCAGAGATGATCAGCACAGAGGAAGGAACAAAATGAAATGTTTTTTTTGTTTGTTTTTTTACACATATTTTTATTGTTGTTAAAACAGAGGTACAATGTCATACAGGTTGTAATGTTTTACAGTTGTTACAGTACAATTCCTTTGGCGACAGTGTACAATGTAACAAGATTACACAGCATTTTAACAATTTACATTTTTATATTTTTATAAACCCCATCCAACCCTAACAATCCCTGTGCCGGCAAAGAAAAAATAAATAAATAATTAAATAAATAAATAAATCAAATTAATAATAATAATAATAATAATAATAATGATAATAATAATAATTAAAAATAAATAAATAAATAAATAAAAAAATAATAAAATAAAATAAAAAAAAATAAATATCCCAAGATGAAAGTACTTTACGTTGAAGCTTGTTTACTAATGAGAGGGGAGAGTTGCAAGTTTGTCAAAATAAACCAGTAAAGGGTCCCATACTTTGTAGAACTTTTTGGAACAAAATGAAATGTTAACCTGAACATCTTGCCCTGTAATCAACAGCACATTTTAATATTTAGTAATATTTTGTTGTATGCGTCGTGTCGTTTCTTGAAGACATCACAGTTAAATTTGCGTGCTGTTAAAGACAAACTATAAATGTTTCCAGCGACGTCTTCACTGAGAGAAATCTGTCTTTCTACTCGAGGTGCGTTTCATTTGCTCACCTGTCGCTCTAACAGACGACACGTCAGAGAGTTAGGGAGGAAGCTGGCCGACGTGACTAAACACAAGCGTGTAAAAAAATGACACACTGTACGTTCAAACATGTTACAGGAACGTCTCATTTTTCACGTAATGGCTCTCGGATTTCAAAATAAATCTCTTGAAGTGTCGCTGCGGCTGAAACCCGACCTGCGGTGAGGTCATCTAATGGGCTCCGTCTTCGGTCTCCTCTTGAATTCTTGGAAACGGCGTTTCCAGGTTATTTACTGTAAGGTGACATGTGGGCTTACAGTCGGTATAAATCCAGGCTGCAGCTCAGTGTGGGGCCGCAGAAGTGCTGAAACGTCTCCGTGTCTGTGTGCGAGTCAGGTTACATGTTGTACAGGACTCCCACCCGGCCTGCTGTTCTTCAGCGCTCACGGGAAAGTCCTGGGAAACTGTATAACAGACTGTGATGTCCTGAAACAGCCCGGTGCTCCCAAGAATAAAGTCCCAATCGGACGATTCCACATCTTACGTTACGTGACTTTCATGCATGTGACCAGAGAGTTTGTGTCCTCTTATTAACTATGATGTCGGGCACTGAGACCTATTATGCTTTTTCATTTTTTCCTCTCCCTCCGTGCTTTATATAGATTCTTGTGCATTTAAAACAGAAAACAGGCTCCTGAAAAGCCTCGTCAACAGTCAGTATGTCACCATGTCGCACATTTACATAGTTTAAAGCTCCACTGTGTCGTGTTTTAAGTAATTTATCACCTCAAATCAGCGTCTTCATTCATAAATAAGTCCTCATTGGTGTAAAATGATCTCTGCCAACAATCTCACTTCTCCTCCTGAGGGAAGAATCACACATTGTGACGTGAAGCAGGAAGTTGGGCGTGAAGAGAAGCAGGGCAGTTTCTGCTTTTCTCCCAAAATCCTCTTCCCGTTTAACATTGGGGCTTATGGGGCAGTTGCTGGAGTTTGTGTCTGTTAGACGCAGATAATTCAAAAACCATACATCCTCCCGATAAAGTGGACACGTTGCCAGACAGAAGACAAGTGTGGCTACGTTCTTGGAAAATATCACTATTGTAGTGTGAAATCTGTGGCTAGGATCGTCATCTAAAGAAACATTTTCGGAGAGTTTTTTTCAGGCTCCCCCACTCTGCCAGTTGGTGCTGCGCGAACATTCCGCAATACACACACATTGAAAATCCTGAACTTTTTCGAAATCACTCACAATCAATTAAGGGTCACTGTTCAAAAACTAAACATCGTAGAAAGAAAGTTCAAATACAACTCAAATAGATAAGACTTGTGCCTACATTTTAAAGTTTGAATGGTGTCTCTAGGTCAAAGTCTGCCAGAGCAGGAGATGTTTGAAAAACGTCGATGATTTTGCGACTTTTTTGACCCCGTCCCATTCATTCCTTATGGGAAGTTTTTCATACGGAGGCTTCCATGTCCTTCCGCTCTATAAAAAACGATGAACTGGTGAGAGGGACAAAAAGCTCTACGTGGTACAGATAAGGCTAAAGGCGTTTTCACTCAGAGCCAGCGTGACTGTGGAACGGAGGAGGAGCTTAGCCAGACGCGCTCGTCAGCTGCAGTTTGAAGTCTGTTTGAAATAACGTACCTCATCACCCGAAACTAAACTTGATGAAGTGCTGTTTGAAGACACGTTGTTGTCACAGCTTCTTGAATCTTGACACATCCCGCCTGCCGTAGTTCCAACAGGTTGCAAAATTTAACCACTAGATGGGAGAAATAATTCCACAGTGTGTCTTTAAACCTTTATTTGCAGAGCTGATGGGCGAAACAGTGAGCGGTGTCGGCTCAGGTGTGTGTGACCCGACCAATCAGAGCGGACTGCGTGTTTGTCCTTCCTTCAGGGTTTAGTGAATGGACGTCTGTGCGTGTGTGACTGTGGGAGGTCTACACAGCTACTGCTTTCCTTGTTGACCGTTATTATGGCTACAGAGAACACTGGCTAATGTCACACACATGTCGGCGTCCACAGAGTCGAGCGTGTGCGTGTCAGAAGTGAGACGTGTGATTTATTCTGTTTAAATAAAGTCTGATTGTTACAAATGAACTCAAACTGTTGATATTCCTCTCGTGCAATCAGAGTCTCACACACACACAGAGCGACCTCTCTGTATCTGTCACACACACACAGATTTACACATCGACACACACACACACTGCAGAGACACACAAACAAACTCGTATGTCTTGCTGTCTCACACGTCGCTGTTGGTCCTCGGCAGGTTTAAAACAAAAGAAGCTGCAACACGTCCTGTGTGTCCTGGTGGCGTGTGAATCCTGCTGAAGCGGCGTTCAGATGGTTTACGTTTCAATCAATCAGAATAAACTGTGGATGATGATGATGTTAAATCGCATGCAGCTCCTCTCACGAATGCATGAAGAGAAGGTGAAAGAAACATCAGCGTGTCAGAGTCGAGTGTGAAGTCTGAACATCTCGTGTTTCAGGTTTTATTGAGGATAAAATCCGGCTCAGTTTCTCGCCCGTAACACAAAAACACTCTGGAAGCGAGCTCTCCCTGCAGCGAGCTGCCGAGTGTGACTGAGTCAACGCTTGTCTGTTTGTCATTACGTTACGATGGCGTAACGTTCTGGCGATGAAGACATTACTAAGTAGGCCTAAAAGCTGGAAGCTTTTACATCATCCGTGTACGGCCGCGGATGAGTCAACAGCAGAAATAACAAACATAAGCTGCGACATGCAACATTTTTACATCTCTAAATCATGTCCATATTGCAGCTGAAACATTAGAATAAACACTGCAGAAGCCGCCACCGAGAAGATTGGCAGCTTCAGCTCAGCCTTCAGTCTGAAGTGAACATTGTGTGCCACCTTGTCGATCTGGCTGCAGATCAGCTGGATCTCTGTACAGTACAAACCTCCGAGGGGCTCGTTCCTCCAGAGCAAAGCAAACGGAGCCGAAGCTCTCAGAGCTCCAGATTTAAGTGTAAGATAACAGATCGAGTTAGGGACATTTGATAAATCACTTCCAACGTGATTATCCCCTCAAGAGCAAAACCTCCAGCCAAAGATCCTCTTTGTGAATCTGAGCAGTGACGCTAATGGTCTTCACTGTAGAAACATTTCCATTAACAATACCACAGAGTGCCCACCAATCATCCGGATTTTCATGGTAACTATACCGAGCTATTGCAGCAAATTTGACAATTAAAATATGGAAAATATGAAACATGGTAGACGTTAGAAACCCCTCGAACTCTTTTAATGTCTGGCTTTTGTCTCGAGTTGAAAAGGGCACGATGCTGATTTCTGATTGAACGACGTGGTGCTAGTTTTCTCTCCGACGTTGATTGTGACTTATTAGAAAAGCAACATAAGAGGCAATCAATGTAACTCTATGCTTATTTTAATGCATAGATGGATGATATTGTGAGGAATAATGCAGATTATATGTAGAAGTATTCAGTCAGGGTGATAACAAAACAGTGGTACGACTCTGTTAACGAGACAAAAAGCCTGAAGTCGAGTCGAGTATCACAGAAGAGTGAAGCAGGTTAAAGGGATATTCCGGTGTAAGTTTAATCCATGGTCTAACACACCTTGACACCGAGTAAGACTCCCCCTCGAGAGGTCAAGTTAGCTGACCGCTAGCTTAGCTAGTTTTAGCAACCTCAGAAAAGACCGCACGATAACAATACACTGCAGCTTATGTCTCCAACTAGAAACCGCCATCAAAAAGCCACAATTAATGGTGAGAACAGCAGCAAACTTCAGCAACAGTACATGTACAGTCCCAGCACACAGTACGAAGCATCAAACATCTGCTAGCTTTGCTGGATTTGTATTAAAAACACAGCACAACTCACCCTCTCCTCCAGCAGCCTGCCTGTGTGGGGAAGCCCTGACGAGTCGATTACCGAGTGCAGTAGATTTCTGCACCTCAAGGATGAAAATGTCTGATTGTTACTCCATGTGACTGCTCAGTTATTTTCGAGCGCTGTCAGGCAAAGTCTCGAAGAAATGAAGGCATAAGCTGTATTGCATTCGCATGTCTGAGGTTGCTAAAACTAGCTAAGCTAGCGGTCAGCTAACTTGACCTCTCGAGGGGGAGTCTTACTCGGTGTCACGGTGTGTTAGACCATGGATTAAATTTACACCGGAATATCCCTTTAACTGAAGAACACTGTTCCTGCAGAGGTCCATAGACTTTGTGGATCTTTGCCGAGGAGCAGCTGAAGCGAGGCTTGTGGTGAAACAACCCCTCTGCAATTTGTGTTGGTTTCTCCTTTAATTTGTCACCCTTTTGTTCAGTGTTTACAGAGAGCGGAGGAAGGAGGAAAAATGTATTTTGGAGAGATCCCGAAAAGCGATCCGGGGGGGGGATGCTTACAGCGGTACAGTGGTGGTGACGGTCACCAGAAAACTGTAAATCTCAACAAGCGTCACATTCTTTACATTGAGAGTGTTTGATGGACAGACAGGGAGACGGTTGGACGGTGGGACGAGAGGTGAGGAGAACGGAGATAGAGGAAATGAAAGACTCAGCAGAAGTAGAGAGAGAGAGAGAGAGAGAGAGAGAGAGAGAGAGAGAGAGAGAGACTCGGCCACATGAATGGGGTGAGAGAAGATTAAACCAGGCCTCCTCTAAATACAGACCACCGCAAAGCCACTTTAAAACCTGTGCAGATATATTTATACATCACACACACACACACACACACACACACGTAGACAAAAAAAAACCCAATCAACCCCCCAGTCCGTCTGAAGCATGAACCTCTCTGATGACTTCTTCATCTCAAACACGCAACTTTTAAAGAAAAGCTCCACGTTTCTTAGTTTTTCCATCTTCTTTTTTAAAACTGTGCTGCTTCAGGTCCGAACCTTATCTCCGGTTCTGTTCACAGCCGAGCCTGTGCTGACCCAAATAAAGTCGAGCTGCAGTAGGAAAAAAAAAGAGAGATATCTGAGTGGGAGTTATTTTTAGGTGGAGAAAAGATAATTAAAGATCCTAAAAAGCCATGACAGCTTGTGTATGTTGTTCAAACCGAGTCACAAACAACGAGGGTTTATCGTGTTTGGGTCGGGAGTTCTTCTCACGGCACATGTGTGTGTGTGTGTGTGTGTGTGTGTGTGTGAGAGCGACGTAGCATTAGCTGTTGTGTTTGTGTGAACTAAACAAGCGGAGCAGGAATGTGCATTTTTGTGTTCAAACAAAGAAATATGAAACCATGAAATCCTCTGTTCTCCTCTCTTTTTTCCTGCTTTTCACACTCAGTGTTGCAGGAATGCATCGAGTGTGAACGCGTCGGTTTAGCCACCAGAATAAATTTGTCGGCGTATCAACAATATGTGTCATATTACTGACTGTCATGTCAGGAGGCCGAGCGATAGACCACTGTCTGAACAGTTTGTTTTTTAACCAGACTTCAGGACGTTTCCCAGCTGTGTCAGTGGCCACAAAACAAGATATTTTTGGTGAGATGCTGTCAAAAAACTGGGTATTTTCTCTGCGATGTCAGGACAACAGTTGCTACCAGCTGCGCTCGTGGTGAAGAGCCGAGTCAGCCAAAACACGATCTTTCCTCACATCGACCGAGAGCTTTTCTAGACTTAACCAGACCACGAGAACAGCGTCGTCACGACAAAAGCTTCATTTATAATCCATCACATGAGGATAAAGGGGAACGTTTCACTAGAGTAACCGCTAACTACTGCTAACTGTAGCTGTCATGAGGAAGTTAGCTCAGTTAAGGCCGGCACACACCGGCTCAGACGTCGGATGTCTGAAGTGTTAGGAGAGAGTCGGACGAGTTAGGGAGCTTTTCTGTTCGGTGTGTTCAATGTTGTCGGAGCCGCGAGGACGGCGTCTGATCTGACTGAACATGCAAAGTCTGAGTTAGGACGCCGTCGGATGCTCTGATTGGTTGATAGCTAGCTGTTCAGTGACCATTCTGATTGGCGGTGTGCCAGCGAATCAGCGAGGCGTGTGGGAGGGGCGGCGGAAGTGACGACGGTAAACAAACCACATAAACAGAGACGGCACAGAGTTACAAACAACACTTCACCGTTCGTTATTTTGGGGATAAACCAGCGTATGTTTGGAAGCCATGGCTGTGTGGACCGAGGACTTTGAGGAGCAGCTGGCTGCCCTGGTGGAAGAGAGACCACCGTAATACGACATCACGCAAGTAATGCTGAGCTAACACTGTGTGTGCTTTGTTCTGATAAGCTACGGTCCGCACTCCGTTCTGTCATTTCCTGTTTTCATGTTTTGGGTGACTGGCACGAGACTAGCGCCACCCGATGTTTAGGAGACTTATTGCATCTCGCGCAGGCGCAGAACGTATACGCTGCTGTGTAGCCGGGGCGGTGTGTTTCAATGTGACTTTTCTACCGAACGGGTCCGACGGAGTGGTCGGAGAAGGAAGTCGTTGGAGCCGGTGTGTGGGGGCCTTTAGCCGTGTGAGGGAGTTAGCACAGACTGGGGCTAGCATGGTTAGCATGCAACAAACAGTTATTCATACACATTCAGCTGATGGTTTCAGTTCAGTCAACTTGAATTCTTACGTTTCACACCTTAAAAATTTAACGTACAGAAACATATTTCCAACATATCTTCGGTTTGGAGGCACGAACATTACCGACGTTTCATCATCAGCCGAGCAGCGGCGTGTCAGACGCTCTCTGGATGCTTATGAATATCCTCGTCATCTGTGTGTAAATCAGCTAAATGCAACTTCACATCCCAAATTGTCACATCAGCATCAAATCTGTGAACAGCTGAGATAAAATAAGTGTGTATATTTCGAAACAAGAGTAGAGAGAAGCTCGCTGCACTCAAAGGGGAAAATAAATGTGTGTGTGCGTGCTGAGCCGCCGCCGCACACATTGTTCTCTGCAGACTCGTCATCCTGAATTTTGGTCACTTTTACAAGCGCAGCCTCACGCTCGTGGTGTAACCCCGTGGCCTCGTGTGTGTGTGCGATAGGTTTCTGCTTCAATCAAAGACAATAGGCTCCGGCGGCCCGCCCGCTAATTCATGGCTTCGCTTTTATAAGGCCACCGAGTCACCGCAGCCTCTCCTGGATACGGAACAATGGGGCTGCTGCACGTCCAGATATCACAGATTACGCTACGGTTCTGCTGCTGCTGCAAAGCTGAGACATGAAATGAAATGCTCGAGCTCTTATTGTGAAGGTTGGGACTTGACTGACCTGATTCTATACTGTCAAACTAAAAAAAGGCTCTAATAATGTCTCCCACGGTGTCACTTGTGTAATTTCTGATGGTGAGATGCATCGTTTATTCAAGTTTTGATGGAGAGATGAGTGAACGAAACAAAGCCCAAATATGTGACAGACATAAAAAAAAACACCCATCTGGAAGAGGGCAGGTTTTTATTTTCAGCTCGGAGCCGGTTCTTCTGTTTATACCACGACCACATACCAGATTGGTCATTATATTTTGGATTAAATGGAAACCTCGTGTTGGCACTGCGCTTAAAACACAAATTTACTGCTCCATTAAGTGGTTGAAGCGGCAACCTTGTTACGGCCAAAGCAAGCAGCGACGTAGAGAGCTGATACACCCACACATACATGTATAACACACACCTGGCCAATCAGGATTCACTCCTCGTCGTGGTTTTACTGTATCGCGGTAAATAACAATCCCTATAGGTCGTCGGCGGGAGAATCAGACGGAGGCAGAGTCGGAGTGAGGGGGGAAGAAAAACAAATGTGGAGTGCCAGCAGGAGATGATGATGATGATGGCAGGGGGACGTTTGATGTGTGGAGAAGTTTGTCTCCACCGCTGAACATCAATAAACAGCCGGGCTGCAGTTACCAACACTGACAAAAGAGAAATAAACCGAGGAGTTCCAGACGCATACCGCGAGGAGAGAAGGATCGCAGCAGATAGAAAGAAAGACGGGGAGGGATGAAAGAAGAAAGAGAGATACGTCTGAAGCTCGTTCTAAGCGTCCTGCAGAAGATTGTTTCCCGATATCGGACGATGTTTCACGTAAAAAAGTTGATTAGAGACCTGGTTAGGAAAAGAGATCGAGCTGAGGGAAATGTGGTTTCTGTATAATATAACTCCCCTACAGAGATTACAGAAATCAGATCTCTTGTTGAGATGACATTGTAGAAATCGGATCAGTGTTCAGAAAGCTTGTTCGTGTCATAGATACAGACACAGCAGAGAGGAAGAAGAAGAAGAAGAAGAAGAAGAAGAAGGAGGAGAAGAAGAAGAAGGAGGAGGAGGAGGAGAAGGAGGAGGAGGAGAAGAAGAAGAAGAAGGAGGAGGAGGAGGAGGAGGAGAAGAAGAAGGAGGAGAAGGAGAAGAAGAAGAAGGAGAAGGAGGAGGAGAAGTAGAAGGAGGAGGAGGAGGAGGAGGAGAAGAAGAAGAAGAAGGAGGAGGAAGGAGAAGAAGGAGGTGGAGGAGGAGGAGAAGGAGAAGAAGAAGAAGGAGAAGAAGAAAAAGAAGAAGGAGGAGGAGGAGAAGAAGAAGAAGGAGGAGGAGGAGGAGAAGAAGAAGAAGAAGAAGGAGGAGGAGGAGGAGAAGAAGAAGAAGGAGGAGGAGGAGGAGAGAGAAGAAGGAGGAGGAGGAGAAGAAGAAGAGAGGAGGAGGAGGAGGAGGAGGAGAAGAAGAAGAAGGAGAAGGAGGAGGAGGAGAAGAAGAAGAAGAAGAAGGAGGAGGAGGAGGAGGAGGAGGAGGAGGAGGAGAAGAAGAAGAAGAAGAAGAAGAAGAAGAAGAAGAAGAAGAAGAAGAAGAAAGGCTGTGGGAAAAAGAGTGAAAGACAGAAAGAGAGCGTGTAATCACTAAAAACACACAGACCAGAACAAATAATCATGTTGTTGACGGTGAGATGGAGAATGTCTGGAAGCGACGCAGCTGTAGGAACGACAGAGCGAGCAGAGGACGGAGAGCAAATAAACGCCGGCACAAGTTAGCATCAGCGAGAGAGCGAGCTAAATAAACGGCCACGAGGCGTCAAGTGGTGCCGAGCGCTACTGAAGTCCACGCCACCCACCGCCGGGTGGCCGCTTTCATGTGGTCACTTAAGCGATGATGTCAGCGGCCGCTCCTTGGCTGCAGTTTCCCTCGCTGCAGCCCCGCGAGAGGATTAACAGGCTGATTCACACCAGATTTGTGCGACCGAAAAGGGATCTAGTAGCACTTAAAGCGGCGACGCGTAGAATCTTAGCATCAGTGAGTCGTTAGGAGGATATTTTGTTTAGCGTAACCACATGTGACCAACCGATTTTGAATTTCAGCTTTCAAAGCTCAAGATATTCAGTTTTTTATTTCGTGATTGGAGGTGTTGGTTACACGCTTTCATCGATGTGCGTGACGTAGCCGTGATAGTTTAGCGATACGACTGCTGCCGATCAAACTGTCGGTCATGTTTCGAGAAGCAAAGACGATTTTCTGGAGAAGAAGAAGAAGAAAAAAAAGAGAAAGAATCCGTCCTCCGCCTCTCTTTCTCTGAGCAGACGTCTGTTCTTTACAAGGTGTCGGACGCACTGCTGAGGAGCTGTGAGCCGACGAGAACATGAACACGTCTGCACACACACACACACACACACACACACACACACACACACACACACACACACACACATAAACACATTCATGCCACCTCGCTGACAAGGTGCTCACTGATCTTGCCGTCATGCATGCACGTGTGTGTGTGTGTGTGTGTGTGTGTGTGTGTGTGTGCCAGCCACAGGCCCGATCAGACGTGTGTGTCAGTCCGTCTGCTAGATCGCACACGCATTCGTAGCCAATGAAATCACTCCGCAAACTTCAAAAAGCGTGCTCATGCCAGACCTGTTAAATGCTCCTATTAAGTGAAAAATGCTCCGTGTTAAAAGTATTAAAGGCAGAAAAAAGAGTCTGAGCAGTCGAGTGTTTTAGTTGAATTGATGATGCTTCTTCAGATAATCTATCATCAGTGTTGTAACTCTTGGTTTCTCCTTCTCCCCCTCTCGCTCTCCGTCCCGTCTCTCTCTGGCATATTTGGCATTTCTCTCATATTTGCTGTGAGTGAATCAGGTCTGAGTCAAAGCGACATGTGGTTTCCATCAGCCAGACGTCTTTGTAGTGTTATTAAGACGAAGAACGAATGCACACAAACACAGACGGGGGGACATATGGATGCACGTCCTCGGGAATCTGCAGGGCATGTGGTCGTAGTGTTTAACGAAAGGTGATCCAGGTGATAAACTTTATGAGTGTGTGTGTGTGTCATCTTCCCCCTAATGAGTGAGCAGCACAACATTAGAGTAAACTGTAAATCATAAGGCTCAGCGGTCTGACTGTCATTACAGAGATCAAACTGTGAATACACAACTCAACTCGTGGAGATCTAACAGATTTACGTTTACAGATCTCAGTGACGTCTGTGTGTCATGTTTGATGCTGTGAAACGATCACAGAGGTGAAGATGGGCCTGAATAAAGCTGCTCGGCTGTGAGACAAACACCGATGACTGGTGTTAAACTCATCTGTAGACTTATTTCATTATCCGTTCTCACTCCCAGTGTGTCAAATAAGGCAACTCGGTCGGTGATCGAGTGCTTGAAGCTATGACGTTGTAGGTCAAAGCGAGGACGGTCAGTGTCAGGAGGAGGTCTCGGGGCTAAACACCGGACTCTCACCCAGGAGACCTGAGTCTGAGTCCTGTGTCGAACCAAAAGTCAACTTGTTTTTAACTCACACAATCGATTTTACATACTTATTTTGACCTAAACCACACGGTTTGTCAGCGAGCTTTATTTTGAAAGTCTGCCTGGACTCACAGAACGGCTGCCACAGGGGTAACCAAGCTGACCAAGCTCCTGTATTTGAAAAGGTGGAAGAGGGAGCATGTTCCCAAAATGACAGTGTGAATCTGTTTGCCAGTCGTCCGGCCGATTCCAAAGTGTGGACTTGTGGCTCCATTCCGACTAGAACCTTGTTTACTTGTTTGTTTACTTGTTTTTAACTCACACAATCGATTTTACACGAGGTTTTCCTAACCTTATAAACCTATAAACACAATGTTAACAGTTCAAAACACATAATATGTGTGTTTGTCAGTGAGCTTTATTTTGAAAGTCTAACTGGACCAAGCTGACCGAGCTCCTGTGTTTGATAAGGTGGAACATGTTCCCAAAATGACGATGTGAAGCTGTTCTCCGGTCGTCCAGCCGGTTCCAAAGTGTGGACTTGTGGCTCCATTCTGACTAGAACCTGTCAGAACGGATCAAAAGCTTTATACTGTCCACTAATTAGAACTTCAAACTGACCCGTCGACCTCGAGATCGACGCGGCTCCAGACTCGTGCCGTTAACCGTCCCGTCAGACTCGTATCAGAACTTCGTCGCCACCTTGACCCGGTCGGACGATCGGATCATGAGAGCTCAGCACAGATCTTCATTGTAGTTCGATCGGCGCCGGCAGTCAGACGATCAGAGGAGGACGAGAAGTCAAGAGGCGTCGCTGACGTCACGGCCTCGCGAACACAAAGGATTGTGGGAAGCGTAGAGGCGGGGAGAGTTTAACATTGTTGGCTCCGAGAGACCGCAGAGATGCCAGAGATGTGTGTGTGTGTGTGTCTGTGTGTGTGTGTCTGTGACAGTGTGTGTGGCTTTGTGTGTGTTTCCTGCGCGTGTTTGCTTTTTTCGCTCGTGTTCGACACTTTATGTGCGCGATGACACGCAGTAATGTCACGGACGGCGAACATAGCTGCGCTCTGAGGCGGCTCTGACTTTAATTAACGCCGTCTCGTTAACACACACACGGAGTAACACACACTCCTTCCTGGAACACTGTGGACCTACCACACACTTGTATGGATTATGTTTTAACTGACGGGAATACGGCTTTGACACACACACACACACACACACACACACACACACACACAGATGCACACTTTGGGGCCCCGATGCCCGTTTTCTTTGAACACCCTGCCAAGTCTAGAGTGGCAGACATGATGTGTGTGTGTGTGTGTGTGTGTGTGTTCCACTCTCATCATCTAAAACATATCAGTGTATATAATTACAGGCCTCTGGTCGGCCAGCAAAACATCTTCTGGAGTCAATTGGAGCGTCTGAGTACACAGCACAACAGTCATCATCATCATCATCATCATCGTCCGTGATTTCCTTCATCGCGTTTGTTTTTCTGTTTTTGTTGTTGCTCTAAAGATCAATAAACCCTCGTGCTGCTTGTGATTGAGGTGCGAGTCAGGATTTTTCATGATTTTAGTGGGAATTGTAATTTTTTGCATTTCGTGTTCACTGAAAAAAGATCTGTACCGAGCGAGTACGCTCCCTCCCAGTCATGATGGTGAACCAGCTTTTTAGTTTCATCAGTGTGGAGAAGAGTTTGAATGTTGAACGGAGATTCGGATGACACGTCGTTGAATTTTATGATTTCCTTTACAGCTGAACGTACGAGGTTGCATCATTAATTTAAGCCAGAAACATGTATTTTATGTGTTTTCTGTGTGACTAATGACTAAATATAGCACGTTACTGCAGCTGTATCTTGGATATTCTTGAAATTGAAGTTGTTCTGAATCTGATGGTACAAGCGTGTGACACGCTCGTACCATCAGATTCAGAACAACTTCAATTTCAAGAATATCCAGCAGTCTGTAAATATGATATTTAGCATATCAAATACATTTTAGACTTAGATTTGTCGACCAATTAAAGGTCCACTGTGTCGTGTTTTAAGTAATTTATAACCTCAAATCAGCGTCTTCATTCATAAATAAGTCCTCATTGGTGTAAAATGATCTCTGCCAACAATCTCACTTCTCCTCCTGAGGGAAGAATCACACATTGTGACGTGAAGCAGGAAGTTGGGCGTGAAGAGAAGCAGGGCAGTTTCTGCTTTTCTCCCAAAATCCTCTTCCCGTTTAACATTGGGGCTTATGGGGCAGTTGCTGGAGTTTGTGTCGGTTAGACGCAGATAATTCAAAAACCGTACATCCTCCCGATAAAGTGGACACGTTGCCAGACAGAAGACAAGTGTGGCTACGTTCTTGGAAAATATCACTATTGTAGTGTGAAATCTGTGGCTAGGATCGTCATCTAAAGAAACATTTTCGGAGAGTTTTTTTCAGGCTCCCCCACTCTGCCAGTTGGTGCTGCGCGAACATTCTGCAATACACACTCATTGAAAATCCTGAATTTTTTCAAAATCGCTCACGATCAATTAAGGGTCACCGTTCAAAAACTAAACATCGTAGAAAGAAAGTTCAAATACAACTCAAATAGATAAGACTTGTGCCTACATTTTAAAGTTTGAATGGTGTCTCTAGGTCAAAGTATGCCAGAGCAGGAGATGTTTGAAAAACGTCGATGATTTTGCGACTTTTTTGACCCCGTCCCATTCATTCCTTATGGGAAGTTTTTCATACGGAGGCTTCCATGTCCTTCCGCTCTATAAAAAACGATGAACTGGTGAGAGGGACAAAAAGCTCTACGTGGTACAGATAAGGCTAAAGGCGTTTTCACTCAGAGCCAGCGTGACTGTGGAACGGAGAAGGAGCTTAGCCAGACGCGCTCGTCAGCTGCAGTTTGAAGTCTGTTTGAAATAACGTACCTCATCACCCGAAACTAAACTTGATGAAGTGCTGTTTGAAGACATGTTGTTGTCACAGCTTCTTGAATCTTGACACATCCCGCCTGCCGTAGTTCCAACAGGCTGCAACGCACGTTTAAAAACGCGAGGCGCTAGAGAGCAGCATTCGTTTGAACGCAAAATCAAATCGACAGTGTGTCTTTAAGGAGACCTTGGGACGATATAAACTGGGTGTTTTTAACCAGACTTATGTAGATTTCCTGCAGTTTTACTGGCGACCAATACAAGACATGATGGTTTTCCCCCTAATCAAGTGTTCTTTGTGCCTAAACCTAACCAGAGCATCAGCACAGCTTTGAGACGAGAGAAGAAACAAATCTAAATTGAACCTTACGAAATAGACTTATTTGTGGTTTTGCAGAAACTCACCTCGCCAGCCTTTATTCTGACCGTTGGATTGTGTTGCAGCTTAAAACAATATTCCGATTAGTTGCTCAGCGATTGTTTTGGCCTTCACATGATGCTATTTCTCAAATTTGGGTATCGATTTAGAAACTTGAACCACAATGTTTTTCGTTGAACGAACATGAATGAAATGAAAACAGTAATTAAGTGTTATGTAACATCAGTTCCTTTTGTGAACTTCTGCTGCAGCTCGGTGGAAGTCAAGGTTTTGGAAGGTTCTTCTTGTTTTGTGAACAAAAAACACAGTTTCAGTGAGAACTTTGGACTTTAAACTGAAAGAATTGAAAGAAAAAAGTGATTTAATTTGTTTCCTCATAAATTGTTTGCAACCTTTTTCCCATTTCCTTTCCCATCTGAGGGCTGAGGCAGTTTCGTCCGTGCACGCTGACAAACTTAACTCACAGCGGCGTGTTTGTGTGTGTTTGAACGCGAGGAAAGCCAGAGTCAGAGCTTCGGACACTGAGAGAGACGAGAGACGAGAGAGGACTGAAAGACGAACGGCAGAGTGTGTGGAGCGAAGAGAGAGAAGACAGCGAGAGTGAGTCAACAATCAACACCGACATAAATCACAGCCTCCTCTCCTGTCGCTTCTCCTCCTCCTCCTGTTTTTCCTCTGCTCTTTGTCTCCACAAGCGCTCGTTGCCAAGGGCCGACGTCCAGGAGAAGCTCGGGTCACCGCCTACACCGCGTTCGTCCTGACGTTTCACAAGATATAGATCATGTTGGAAATACTCTCACGAAAACATGTGCTCTGAAATATATTACCTTAAAACAGACATTATTTGTCATGGGCCTGTGAATATTCTCATTCATCCAGGTCATAGTTATATAGGAAATTGAATCGAACGCAACTGGATTTGGTTTTTGTCTTTGAAGACGTTTCACCTCTCATCCAAGAGGCTTCATCAGTTCCTGCTCGCTTGACTAGCATGAACTGCTTGCTGGACCTCCACACCGGCTAGTTGGACTAGTCTCAGCCTAGTCAAGCGAGCAGGAACTGATGAAGCCTCTTGGATGAGAGGTGAAACGTCTTCAAAGACAAAAACCAAATACAGTTCGATTATTTGTCATGAGGTGTTTTTGCTCTCCAGAGCTTTCTTTCACCGAGACGTGTCAGCCCGGTCTCATTAGTCTGAATAACACCGCTTTAAACTTTCAAAATTGCGTGTGGTGCAACGACCGTCGTCATCCGTAGTCGGTGACCGTCGTCGTCATGGTCACAACAATAAACACAAAGTAGTCTCAGTCAAACGACTTGGTTAGCTTCAGGGAAAGATGACGTTCTATACTCGTTCGTCTCCTGGGTGAAAGTCAGGTGTTTCATTGACCCGGATCCATCGATCTGAACCCAACCTGACACACCAGATGGTTTGTTCCACAGAACCATCTCGGAAGTCATCATAGGAAGCTTCTCAGAAATCAGTAGTAGAAGTTTGTTGGTAATTCAAAGAGCAAAAACATCTTTTCCATCAAGAAAAAGACCTCCGTGCTCTTCTTTCAATGAAGAAATACTCTCCAGTCCTGATGTAACAGATGCTACAGCAGCATCTACGCTAACCTCTTGAGAAGCAGCCATCGTCACTTCTTTCTGTAGAGCTGTAGTTCCTCAGAGGATGCTGATTGGCCGACCTGACGTTATTTTTGCGTGCTATTTGCACACATTTGTTTTCCACAGAACTTAATCAGAAGGATTGGTGCATCACCTGCATGCAGAACTGGACAAATGTCCTACACGTTTGCACGTCAGGTTATTTGTCCCCAGACTGAAGAAACCGGACTGGACACGAACAAACTGTTCTGATGACATCTCTGAGAGCGCTCATTGTTTTTCGGCACTCTCTCCACAATCCAGTCGGACACAATCCTCTCGGTTGTCTCTTCTGGGATTTTTGAGATAATTGGCGTTCCTTCACAGCCTTTGTCCGTCCAGTTCAAGAGGTTGGAGCTCGGTGTCAGATGGCAGCGCGGCCCGGTCCACCGTCCTCATGAGTGCTCGTCTTGTTCCTGATCTGCTTCCTGTTTCCTTGTGTGTGTTACACATTTATGTGTCAGATACCTAAACATTGCCACCACTTTTCCTTTTGGCTCACGAGCTCGGACTGTAAACAGCGTCTCTCTCGCTGCTACTGGTGCAAACTGGAGTGGCTCGCAAAAAAATTAACACTTTACTCTCAAAGTACAGCTGAAAATACAGATAATAGCATCGGTATTTCAGATTCTGTCGCGACGCCACTTTGAGAATCTTGTCATTGTTCTGTTTGTTTGGACTCTGAACCTCGAGCTCGTCTGTAAATCATGTTGTTCTGCTTGAAGTGGTGGGATAACGGCAAGTGTCTCTGGATTCAAAGAGAGACCCGGCACTAAATATGTTCACTTTGAGGTTTAAAATACTTAATGGGCAATAAAAGGAGCGTCTCTCTTCCCCTCCGATAATCCCCCTCTTTCTCTCTCTCTCTCGAGTGTTTCCTCCTCTTTGTACTACTTTAAGCCACTTCCACTGCGCACATACACACTGCAGACACATTACACACACACACACACAGAGCCTCTATTAATCACCGGTCTAATCGTGGAAGTAGTTGTAGTAATAATAGCGGCTTCAGCTTCTTGGCGCTGCTCCTCCGCCGGTAAATAGTCCATTCCACCTCTCCGGAAAAGGCCGCGAGATGAAAGACTCCTGGAGGAGCCACGTTAATGAAATCTGCTGAGTGAAAACTGAACTGGGGAGGAAGGGCCCTGTACCTGGACACACACACACACACACACACACACACACACACACACACACACACACACACACACACACACATGCATACATATATGTGCACACAAGAGGCTTGTAGGTAAGGAGGCATGCAGATGTAGACACAGAGCACACACACACGGGTTTTCATTGGAATATACATCCTGACGGGCACGCACACACACACACACACACACACACACACACACACACACACACACACACACACACACACCTGACTGCAGTGCTGAGGGAGTTCTCTGCTGTCTTCAATGGGTCAGTGAACAGCAGCCATGCAAAGAGAAGTACAGGCTTCCTGTTCACTCTGCACACACTCGCTCTCTCTCTCTTTCCGTGTGTGTGTGTGTGTGTGTGTGTGTGTGTGTGTGTGTGTGTGTGTGGCACGTCTAAGTTGGTCACGTAGTGCAGCCACTCATTAACACAGCTTTAAATACATCCCATAATTAGCCTGCAGCCTAATTGGCCTAATCACAACTCTGACAGCCTCTGCTGTGGAGACGGTTGCCATGACGACGACGCAGTCAGTTTTTTGGTACAGTAAAAAAATGTTTTATTTGTCTGTTTGTGTTTTGTGAATAACAGCATGTTCACATTAAACTGTAGGCTGCAAACGTTTGTTTGGATTCGTGAGAACAGATTTGAGAATGTTTCTCTCTCGGGTCCAAACTCTCGTCGTTTGTTTCTCCTCGATTTGTTTTTGTTTATTATTAAAGAATCAGGTTCCACCACTAATTGTACAGTTTCACCGAGTCCTCGCTGAACGATCCTCCTGTTTCCCGTACGGAGGCTGTTATTTACTCAAAATACTTTGCCAGGAGTTCCTAAACAGGTCTGCAGATATTCGGGGTTGTGTATCGGGGGTGAGGTCGACTGTAAGTGGGTCAGTGCAGGTGTTCCGTCAGAACCGCTCGGTCTAAAGGTCTGTCTAGACTCGGGTTCATTCGCAGCCCCGGAGGTTTGACCTTTTCAGTAAGTATTCTTGTCTTAGTGGATTTCTGTGTGAGAGGATTCTGTCAGATTTCATTCTCTCCCGGTTCAGTCGGAGAAAAGGTCAGAACGACTTCACAGTGTCCGTCTGCGGAGGATCAGCCGTTCTGCAGCGTATACGGAGAGCCTGACTCGACCTGTCAGAGACTCCGGTGTTGGAAATTTGTCATGGTATGTGGGGTCAAAGGTCAAGAGCAGGCAGCAGCGCAGACGCCAGGAAGGTAACATATGACTCCCATGATGCCTTGCTGTCAGTGCTGACCCAACAAGCCATTAAGTGGCGTCTGCCTGTGTACCTGACAGGGGTGAGAGTGTGTGTGTGTGTGTGTGTGTGTGTGTGTGTGTGTGTGAACGAGACGGGTCAAGGCTGTGTTAAGTTGTTGCTGCTCCGCCATCTTGCCTAAGTGCTCCTCCAGACCCGTCGGCTTGTTTACTTTGAGCGTGCACGTGCACATACGTGTGCACATACGTGTGCACCTGAGTCCCTAATAGACTCGACTGCACCGACGGCTCTGTGGGTCGCTGGACGACTTCTGAACCGTGAAACAAGCGCTCTGCTGCTCTCTCTTACGTTCAGGCCTTCCTCCTTCCATCGTCGTCTCGTCCTTCTTTATATTCCGTCTCACAGCGCCGGATAAGTTGTTGTTTTTTTACTTGAAAACTATCCACAGAGTGACGTTTGATGCCTGTAATGTCTCACATTTCCAGTCAACGTCTGCATGAAGACGTCTTGAAGACTTCTTTTTGCATTTTATTCAGAGGGGATTGCTGGAAGTGTAGAGAGACAGCCAGAAGCACTATTTCATATGAATTCAAATCGTATCAAATCTATATTTTTGCTCTCGTTGTTAGAGTTTGTTTTGCATACAGAGCTGCTTCTCTCTCCTCTCCTCCACTCTCCGCAGACAGAAACTCATTTCTCCTGACATTTGTTTTCAATCTGAAGCATCATCCGTACTTTTTTCCACTCTGCAGACCGGCAATAAAAGGAATTAACCTACGTGCCGGAATCGACCACGAGAGAATATCCCCGAGTCTGTTCTCTGTCTCCGGCTCTCCACCTGTCGCTTTTCCTCCTGTTAGGCAAATTTGGCACAATTTTTTCTCTTTAAAAAAGCAGATTTTATCAGGTTCAATAAATCAGACTTTCAAGCAACTAATTGAATTTTCAAATAACTTCTGCCTGTTATGAAATCCAAAACATCACATTACATTTGTGCATCAGAATGTCTTAGCTTCACCAGACCTTCGTTTTAAATCTTGTTGAGTCGTAAAACATTTCTAACAATGTTCAACCCAGAGAAAACTGTGATTCTGTTCAAGGTAACGGTGCGTTTCATTTAAAACTTACTGCACAGAGACACATTTTCATGGCCATGCATCAAGAGAACAAAGTCTTTTGTCTTGTTTTTTTTGCTCGTGGCAGAAATTACTGCTTTTTTAACAACATCGAAAAAGTCTGAAGTGTACGTTAAACCAACTTTGTGATTCTGAAGCGCTTTTATTGCAGCTCGCCAAATCAAAAGTTAAAGAAATATATCACAGCAGCCGTCCTCTCTGCTCTCCCTGACTTTCTCTCTGAGCCCTCAGCATTAACTGTGAAGGACGAGGCTTTGGTGTCTTCTTCCTTTACTTTTATCTCCATTCTTTCTGTCTTCCTCCGTCCTTTCTCTGGACGTGGATTACTCGACACATGGCGCTGCAGCCGGGCAGATATTACTATTTACTGTACATACAGAGAGCAAAAAGGAGATTCTGACACATTTCAACATCTTACTTCTGGAATAAAATGTGAGATCTTTTAAAGAGTAAAAGCACGATCACTATTTTTCCAAATTAGCCCAATTTCACATATTTCCTAACAGTCGTGAACCAGAAGACGGACGGTTCTCGATGACACTGTCAAGCGAGTCGTGGCTTCTCTTCGCCGCCACCTCCAGGAGAGCTCCGGCTCCCAAATGTCAACCCGACTGTCCTCGCTCATCGACATAACAGATGTGAGATCTGTTTTACGCTGGAAGAGGCTCCGGCGCAGAAAAATATCATCAATTATCCTCCAGTCTCTCATCAGATGACCTCTCTCGTTTCTTGCGTGGTCGCTGAGTTCAAGTTCACTTTCTTTGTGTGTTTGTGCGACACGTGTTTGTGCGCATGTGCCGTCCACATGTATTTAATTCGCTACAAAGCCCCTCTATTAGTTTCCTCTCTGGTTTGATCCTGTCGTCGGAGATTAATTTGTCATTTCTTCACTTCATTTAAAACCGTTAGAGAGAGCTGAGCACTTTTCCCTGCGGCTGACCAGTACATTAACAGCACAGCGGGAGACTCTCAGCCCTCTTTAACAGAACACGTCTGCTAACTTCATTCGCAGCGAGAGGTATTAGCATATGCATGCAGCTGATTGAGTAATAAACCAGACGTGGGGACTCATGTCAAAATCACGGGCCTTTTTTTTCTAAGTGTTTAAACATATTAAAAAGTAAAATTGAAATATTTCCCCGGGCTTATTTTTCCTAGGAGAGCAGGCGGTTCCCTCATCTTTTGGTATTTTTGGAAATCAAAAAGGCAGGAAAGTCAAGACGGAGCAGAAAAGCTGGCAATCGATCCTCAATCAGGAGTATTGTACAGCAGATTCTGTGTGGTTTCGGACGCAGGGGGGCTTAACTACGCACAGTTATCAGAAAAAGAGGGTAAGAGGCATATTTGTGAAAGAACCGTGACCATACTAAACACACCACGGACCCGGCAGACCTCCTCTGGGCTATCAAAAGTCTCTTTGTTTTCGCCTCTGTGGGGTGATCGCTGCATTTTTCAGAAAACAATGGTTTTAATCATCTTGATCCATATTTTCCACGCTTCATTAACATCCCGTCAGCGGAGGTTCAGATATTGCATGCAGGAGTGACACATGGAAAAATAAACAACCGCTTTGGCCACCAGTCACGGTCAGCTGAAGTTTCACTCTGCTGAAAACGCAGCGGTGGATGTGGATGTTACCCCGCGGAGGAGAATATGGCATCGGCGCTCGGAAAGGAAAAGGGGAAAAACTGAATTTATGTACGGCGACATGGAAAGGTGTCCTCTCTCTGAAGAGAAGTTAACTCACGGACATCCAACGATAAAGTAAAGAATCTGTCTGTCTGTGTGACTCATATGGGATCCCTCTCACGTGGGGAAGTAGACCTAAACAATACTTGTGCAGTGAGAAAATAACAACTTTAAAGAGAGACCTGGCACTAAATAATTCACTTTGAGGCCAACATGGGTTTTCTATTCTTCAGCCAGAGCTGAGGGTGAGATTTAAAATTTCTGTAAACAGTCGTGTGCTAGCCAACGTTAGCTTCGAGGGCTAAAGGATATCATGTGTTTGATATTATCGGGGCGGCGCTGATGAGTCTGTGAGCACTTCAGGAGGCTTAAGACCAGATGAGATCAGATCTGTCCCTGTGCAAAGGGGACACTCTTAGAAATAAGGTTCCAAAAGGGTTCTTCTACAAGGGCTGAGGTTCTACCTGGAACCATTTGCTTCTGAAAAACTCTTTCCTGAAGAAACGGTTTTTCAAGGGTTCTTGGTAACACTAACGGTTCCAGTAAGAACCATTTTGATCCAGAGAACCCTTTAAAAGCCCTTTCCTGAATAAAGGGTTTTAAAAGGGTTCTTGGTAACACTAACGGTTCCAGCTAAGAACCATTTTGATCCAGAGAACCCTTTAAAAACCCTTTCCCAAAGAAAGGGTTTTAAAAGGGTTCTTGGTAACACTAACGGTTCCAGTAAGAACCATTTTGATCCAGAGAACCCTTTAAAAACCCTTTCCCGAATAAAGGGTTTTAAAAGGGTTCTTGGTAACACTAACGGTTCCAGTAAGAACCAGTTTGATCCAGAGAACCCTTTAAAATCCCTTTCCTGAATAAAGGGTTTTAAAAGGGTTCTTGGTAACACTAACGGTTCCAGTAAGAACCATTTTGATCCAGAGAACCCTTTAAAAACCCTTTCCTGAATAAAGGGTTTTAAAAGGGTTCTTGGTAACACTAACGGTTCCAGTAAGAACCAGTTTGATCCAGAGAACCCTTTAAAATCCCTTTCCTGAATAAAGGGTTTTAAAAGGGTTCTTGGTAACACTAACGGTTCCAGTAAGAACCATTTTGATCCAGAGAACCCTTTAAAAACCCTTTCCTGAATAAAGGGTTTTAAAAGGGTTCTTGGTAACACTAACGGTTCCAGTAAGAACCATTTTGATCCAGAGAACCCTTTTTTGGAGAAAGAGTTCTTCAGGGATTGTTGAAAGCATGGGTATAAGATCCTGTATGGGTTCTTTGTAGAACCTCTCATGGGGGGTTCTGGGTGGAACCTTACACACACAGTTCTAGGTATAACCCTTTATGTTGGGTTCTAGGTAGAACCCTCCACCTTTATAAAAGGTTCTACCTGGAGCCAAAAAGGGTTCTCCTATGAGGACAAGCCGAAGAACCTTATATGGTTCTACTTAGAACTTTTATTTCTAAGAGTTGCCGTCGCATTTATTCATTATTCAGATCTGTCCCTGTGCAAAGCGAGTGTGAAAGTGTCTGGAGGTACAACACGATATCAAATATTAAAGCGACGGATGGAAAGCTGTAACTTTATCTATTCCAAACATCGTTAACGTGATCCTGTGAGGTTATTTCCAGCTCAGGGTGCGTCGTAAAAAAAGTTTTTCCGAGTTCATTAAAGAGTTTCCACCTTGGTGATCTGGGGTCTCCAGTTCCAGTTCTCCATGTTGGGTCTTTTTTCCTTTCATCCAGGTGGATGTGATGCTTAATATAATAAAGGACTGATTGACTGAATTGACCCTTTCCAGCACCCGTAGAACAGAGGTCATCTTCATTAGAGGAAGAGGAAAAGACTCTTTGTGGCCAGGAAGAGCGGCTTAGAAACCTCTGCAGTGATTAAGTCCATATTACATTTTTAAATGCGACCAATGAAAGTGTGTGTGTGTGTGTGTGTGTGTGTGTGTGTGTGTGTGTGTGTATGTGTGTGTGTGTGTTCCCTTAACCCAGCGGGGGGGCACTTATCTGACGGCATCAAATCCAGAAAGCCACTGTGGTTGTTCTTTTGGGGGGATAAACAGTCTGTTTGTCTATCGAGCTGTCTGTCTGTCTGTCAGTATATCTGTCACACACTTTCACATGTGTTTTTCGTGTGTGTGTGTGTGTGTGTGTGTGTGTGTGTGTGTGTGTGTGTGTGTGCTGATGTTCTCAGGAAGTCGGTTCGTGAGGTATTGTTTATGACTGGAATGAGAATAGAACAAAACAAGAAAATAACACTGTTTGCATCGGTGTGTGTGTGTGTGTGTGTGTGTGTGTGTGTGTGTGTGTGTGTGTGTGTGTGTGTGTGTGTGTGTGTCTTCTGGCTCAGGCTCACCACTGGGCCAGATGGAGAGAGTTTTCTGTCTGCCCCCTCTCTCCCTCTGTCTCTTTCGTTCTCGCTCTCCTTTCTCTCTAATCACAGTTTTCCTTTAGCTGTAAATAGGCGGGTTGGGAAATCTATATGCACACGCACACACACACACACACACACACACACACACATGCACACACGCAGGCACGCACACACACACATATGCATATACACGTATTTTGGCCTGCCCTGCTGGCTTGATGCAGCATTTTTAACCTCCCACGCTCACATGATCTGAAGGCAAAGGAAATGTGCAGTACACACTTAACACACACACTCAACACGCACACACACATGCACACACACATGCACACACACACACACACACCGTCGGGCTCATCATACACTTGCCCTTCTACTCACCCATGATCAGAGCAAGACACACACTCACACAGAACCAAACCACATAGAGAGTACAGAGAGGAGCCGATCGCCCACAACTTCCTCTTCTGACTGTCCGCTGAGCTGAAATTACACACACACACACACACACACACACACACACACACACACACACACACACGAACACACACACACACACACACACACACACACGAACACACACACAGGAACACACACAACCACACACAGGAACACACACCCAGCAACTGGGACTTTCTGTTTGTGAAGTAATTATGCAGCGTCGTTTTCATGCTGCACATCAGCAGGGTTGTTTCCTTTCGGTGAAAGACATGAACGAGACATAAATATTCACACCGAGCTGCAACAAAGCTTCAAGTTCAATGAAAAAGTGGAAGATTTCAGCAGAAGGAGGTGAAGACAGCGAGAGAACCGATCTGAGAGCAGCGCAGAACAAAGCGTCGAGATAGTTTCCCAACAGAAACCATCTCCAGCGAGCAGGGGTTTGTCTGATTTGTAGTTTTATGAGCAATTCTTAGAAAAAAAACTCTTAGAAATAAGGGTTCCAAAAGGGTTCTTCTACAAGGGCTGAGGTTCTACCTGGAACCATTTGCTTCTGAAAAACCCTTTCCCGAAGAAACAGTTTTTCAAGGGTTCTTGGTAACACTAACGGTTCCAGTAAGAACCATTCTGATCCAGAGAACCCTTTAAAAACCCTTTCCTGAATAAAGGGTTTTAAAAGGGTTCTTGGTAACACTAACGGTTCCAGTAAGAACCATTTTGATCCAGAGAACCCTTTAAAAACCCTTTCCTGAATAAAGGGTTTTAAAAGGGTTCTTGGTAACACTAACGGTTCCAGTAAGAACCATTTTGATCCAGAGAACCCTTTTTTGGAGAAAGAGTTCTTCAGGGATTGTTGAAAGCATGGGTATAAGATCCTGTGTGGGTTCTTTGTAGAACCTCTCATGAGGGGTTCTGGGTGGAACCTTACACACACAGTTCTAGGTATAACCCTTTATGTTGGGTTCTAGGTAGAACCCTCCACCTTTATAAAAGGTTCTACCTGGAGCCAAAAAGGGTTCTCCTATGAGGACAAGCCGAAGAACCTTATATGGTTCTACTTAGAACTTTTATTTCTAAGAGTGTAGTGTTACACAATAACCAAAAGTGAACTAATGTGTCCAAACATCAGAGTCACAAACCAACAAACAGTTTGAGTCGACGGACCGTCGACTCAAACTGTTTGTTGGTTTGTGACTCTGATGTTTGGACTCATGAGCAAAATGTAATGTTTTATTTGAACGCAACGAAATTAGCAATATTTATCTGCAGGAATCTTTTTGTCAGACTTTTAGAAGCTTTTTTGTAACTATTAGTCTTACAAAAGAAATAGGACCGAGGTTTAAAAATATTAGAACTTCCCCTTTAAAAGATTTAGATGAGATGAAACTTTACTTTTGCTTCAGTCGTCTCTCCTCACACTGTAACTGTCGTTTCAGTGCCGTTTAACGAGTGTATTTTATCCTGTCGTTGGATCCAGCTTCACGCTGCGACACAATACTTCGTCGTGTCTTTGAAACTGTACAAACAACAATGAATAAAACTCCCACACAAAGACGGTTCTCTTCCCGACACACACAGCTTGTCGCAAAATCAAACAACCAGCGGGCGTTTGCAGAAAACTATTCACTGAACTGTTACAGTGAGCCTGAGTCCGAATAAAAACCGTCTTTGTTTTCAGTTTAGTCTAAATGGCAAAAACAAGCCCATTCTCCTCAGATCGACCATTAAACCGCTTTAATGCTAATGTACCTGAACATAATTGCGCACACGGAGATCTTTGACTCCACTAATCATAATGGCTGCCTCTCTGTGCTCCCTCAGGTCGGCCTCTGACTTCAGACTTAATTGCGGGTCATCACGCCTGTTTCTGCTGCGATTTCTCAAAGTAAATGATCAGAAAAAAAAAAAGTAATTTTGGCCCAGAGTGGCTAAAGAAAGCCTCCGACGGCTCCTGTGCTTTTTCCTCTTTCTCAATAATCTTTACTCAGATTTATCCGTCTGTTTATCCGTCTGTTTCTCTCTAGATGTCGAGTCCGGCTCTTCTTTGGAAACGTCCTGGTCTTCAGTTTGTTTAAAAGCTTTCAGAGTCCGTTTCATTTAGCGTGGAGGGCCTCTACATGTCTGTGTACACACACTCGTTTTCATTTGACTCTTCCTTTTCTTTCTTTCTTTCACACCCTCCAAACCCACATCTCCTCCTCCGTCCATAGATGGCCCCTTTGTCACCAGGCGATTCCTCCTCGCTAACCAAAGAGCTCTCGGTCCCACACTCACAATCGGCCCGATTCAAACAATGTCCGACCGCATGCGTGTCGAATAGTACAGTAAGAAGCAGCTGACGAAGATGCACTTCCAAGTGTTTGTGTGTCCAACTTGTGAGAACGTTTTAGACAATTTAGATTTAGAACATGTTTTGTCGTGTCTTTCTGCTTGAAACAAATACGTTTATCTGACCAGTAGATGTCTTTCACTTCGTAGTGACAGCAGGTACGATGCTTCTGGGAAGTTGTGTGGACTGTTTTTATCTTTTTCTTATTTTTTTAAACCCCAATATGCACTTTAAAGCTGTCCTGCAATGGATTTCTACTTTATTTCCTTGTTGTCAAAATGTTTTATTGATATGGTTGAAGGAGAGTTTCTACTTCAGTTCAAATTGTGCTTTTTCTAATTTAATAAGCAGTAATTATGGAAAAAAACAAACACAAAATTGGAAGCTAGCCACAGGTGTGTGTGTGTGTGTGTGTGTCCTCCTCTGTGTGTGTGTGTGGAGGCATGTGTGTGTGTGTGTGTGTGTGTGTTTCAGTGTGTGTGTGTGTGTGTGTGTGTGTGTGTGTGTGTGTGTGTGTGTGTGCAGCAGCTGTGGCCCGCAGACTGAATGGCCGTCCTCTCTAAGCTCCTCTAAAGACTGACAACAACACGACTGCTAAACGACTGGGAACACTGAGCAGCTCCATTCTCCGCCGCTCTTCCTTTCTGCTCGCCTCCCATTCGCTCCGCCGCTCTGTTTGCTTTGCAGCAGAAGGACCGCAAGCTGCCACCAGCTCTGTTTGAGTTCCCTCAACTTTTAATGAGCAACCAGGGAAGCTCCTTTCTTTCTTTCCTTTTTCTTTTTTTTACTCGCTCGCTGCTAATCGCGTCTTACTTTCTGTCCGTCTGTCCGCCTCGCTCTCACCTTCTCTCCCCGTCGGTATCTACCAATTTCATTGCTTCTTCTTCCCCCTTCCGCTTTCCAGCTGAAAGCCTCGCTGTGTTTACCGGCTTAGTTTCCTAATCCCAGTACAAACTACTATCGCTAATGACTTTCTCACTGGTGGCGCTCTGGGTGGCGTCGCGGAGAGACGGAGAGGTGTAGCGAGGTGGACTAACGAAGAGATGAAACAGGAGGCGGAAGACGAGAGGACAGGTATGCAGGGCGCAGGTAGAGGGAGCAGATAGAGACGGCAACAGGTAGTTGGTGCCCAGTCATGCACATCCCCTCTGTGAGTGTGTGTGTGTGTGTGTGACCCCGCGACCTCAGGTGCCCTGCAGGTGTGCACCTCCACATAACAGGAGGGCAGACACACACACACACACACACACACACACACACACACACACACACACAGAGGGGAAATCCTCATCAACTGCATTCCTCCCTGGTTGAGCTGGGGGAGGGAGAGGAGAGACAAAGACGAGGTCTGTAGGAGGAAGAGAGAAAGTTCAGGAGAAGGAGAGACATTGTGACGCTTCGAGAGGAGTCTGGATTATTAAATTATTAAATAAATAATGATTATTTGTGCTGTTTCACGAGTTATTCAATCCAGAGCTGGAAAGTACAAATACTTTGTTTTCAGGTATTTGTAGTTTAACTTAACTTTTGGTACCTACATTTTAACACAAATATCTGTACTTTCTATTATTTATTGATTATGGATTTTTTTTTTACGCTGCTTTACCAACACAAGATGATGGTTTGTTAACGTCCCTCAACAATC
The DNA here is from genome assembly GCA_039737535.1 of Lagodon rhomboides. Lineage (NCBI taxonomy): Eukaryota > Metazoa > Chordata > Actinopteri > Spariformes > Sparidae > Lagodon > Lagodon rhomboides. The sequence continues at coordinate 3,596,405 of CM077794.1, forward strand.
AGCTATCTTTCAGATCCTACACTCTTAGAAATAAGGGTTCCAAAAGGTTCTTCTACAAGGGCTGAGGTTCTACCTGGAACCATTTGCTTCTGAAAAACCCTTTCCCGAAGAAACGGCTTTTCAAGGGTTCTTTGTAACACTAACGGTTCCAGTAAGAACCATTTTGATCCAGAGAACCCTTTAAAAACCCTTTCCTGAATAAAGGGTTTTAAAAGGGTTCTTGGTAACACTAACGGTTCCAGTAAGAACCATTTTGATCCAGAGAACCCTTTAAAAACCCTTTCCTGAATAAAGGGTTTTAAAAGGGGTTCTTGGTAACACTAACGGTTCCAGTGAGAACCATTTTGATCCAGAGAACCCTTTAAAAACCCTTTCCTGAATAAAGGGTTTTAAAAGGGTTCTTGGTAACACTAACGGTTCCAGTGAGAACCATTTTGATCCAGAGAACCCTTTAAAAACCCTTTCCTGAATAAAGGGTTTTAAAAGGGTTCTTGGTAACACTAACGGTTCCAGTAAGAACCATTTTGATCCAGAGAACCCTTTAAAAACCCTTTCCTGAATAAAGGGTTTTAAAAGGGTTCTTGGTAACAAAAACCCTTTCCTGAAAAAAGGGTTCTAAAAGGGTTCTTGGTAACACTAACGGTTCCAGTAAGAACCATTTTGGTCCACTTTTTTGGAGAAAGAGTTCTTCAGGGATTGTTGAAAGCATGGGTATAAGATCCTGTGTGGGTTCTTTGTAGAACCTCTCATGGGGGATTCTGGGTGGAACCTTACACACACAGTTCTAGGTATAACCCTTTATGTTGGGTTCTAGGTAGAACCCTCCACCTTTATAAAGGGTTCAACCTGGAGCCAAAAAGGGTTCTCCTATGAGGACAAGCCGACGAACCTTATATGGTTCTACTTAGAACTTTTATTTCTAAGAGTGTACCGATTCTACCGTTGAACAGCAGAATGAAGCATTAAGCTTTTACTTTCTTACTTGTACTTGAGTGAAGAAGTTGAATCAGTACTTTACTTTCACTCAGGTGTCCGTCCTCCTACTGACTCTTTTCTTCTTTTTCCGCCTCTGGATTTATATTTATTGAATACCTGACACTTCACGCTGAGCGAAGCAGATTCAGAAGAGTCCTGGGTGTTATCCAAAACGTCTGTCCGACGCGATACGTCTCTTTTATTTCTCTCTACATTGTTTTACAGCCGTGAGTAGTCGAGTGCTTTGCATCATAAAGGAGCTCTTTGTTTTCACATCGTAAATTAAATGTGAGCGCTGTTTCCCGTCTCATTGTTTATTGATCCTCATCACCTGGTTTGTGAGTTAGTGGAAGTGGAAGAGAGGCAGAACGTCTCCGGGCAGCTGAGTGGATCCGATAGGAGGGGATGTTGATCATTTCCGCTGCCTCCCTCATGATTCCCCGGTCCGTCTGTCAGCCTGTTCATTAAGAGTTTAACAGGTGTCGTCTGTCAATAACCGCACTGTCTGTCTGTGTGTGTGTGTGTGTGTGTGTGTCTTTGTTGGTGTGTCTGATGCTATGAAGCACACACACACACACGTCCACATGTCAGTATGTGCGTGAGGAGGTGAAAGCAAAAAGAGTCTGAAATCTTCTTGTGATAAAGAGAAAAGTCGTAACTGTGTGGAGCTTCGTACACGAATCAGTTCGAGCTGGCGGGAATAAAAGCCTGACAGGACGACTCTGAGGATGCTTCTGTGTTTTCCGTGTACACTGATAAAAATACAGGTCTTGATCTACTTAAAAAAGTAAGGCAACTTTTTGCATCACTTTATCCCGTAGATCAAACAAGAGTAGTCTTTGTTTGTACAACATTAATTTTGCAAGTAAAGTCAACTTACTTTTACAAACAAAGTAAACTCGGTTGTGTTAAGTTGAATTTACTTGCAAAAGTAAGTTAACATGACTTGCAAGATTAATGTTGTACATACAAAGACAACTCTTGTTTGATCTACATGATAAAATGATGCAAAAAGTTGCCTTACTTTTTCTCAGTAGATAAAACACATTATATTTTTGTCACGGTGAGCCACTTAAATCAAGTATGTGATCTACGTGTTGGTCAATCTGTCCAATATAAACATTACATGACATTTTTGCCTCATGGTGCTAGAAAACAAATGACAACAACAAAATTAAGAGGGTGAATTCCCTGGAAACCATAAGTACACTCAGCAAATTGTGTGAGAGTTGCACTAGAGGAAAGGTTATAATAAGGCATAATACCCAGAAGTACCCAGAATGCACCACACGGGGCGGGGCGTAGTTGGAGCAGAGTAAATACAACAAGCAAATAGTGTGTTGTGTGGATCTGCATAAGAAAATGTGTTGAGCCACTTACATACAGCTTGTTAGGGAAAAAATCCAAATGACTTGTGTTTTGAACAAATGTAGACTAATTCACAACTTGATATATTAATGTCAAGAGACAAACTTTGTTTTTTATTGTTATTATCACAATTAATTATGTTACAAATACATATTCTTATATTCACTTTTTTCAGTGTAGGATTATTAACCCGTGTGGCTCAAAATGTAGATCTGGACTCTGTTTGCTTCGTCTGTCCCCCTTTGTCTCCGTCCGTCTCTCACCGGGACCTTAAAGTCGTTTGTGAAGTTAAGTAAGTCTTGTTAAATTTCCCCCGGAGTGAGAGATTTCCAACTGTGACCTCCTCCTCTCACACAGGCGCGTGCACGCCCACACACAACAAAGCACTTCAAACAGGAATCCCAGCAATGCCGATCACGTCCCCTCCTCTTCAGACCTCGTCTTTTTTTTGTCTCTGCAGCCACATTTCCATCCAGCCGTCGAGTGAATTTCACGCAAAAGAGTGAAACGTTCCGCAGGAGAGACTCGAATTACATTGTTGTCCGTGCACGTGGTGAAAGAAGAGGCTGTGTTAAAGCTAGATGTCATACCAAAGAGGAACAAAAGGGAAAATAAAAGAAAGAGGAGTGATGACTTTTGTTTCATGATAAAGTCCTCTTGGCGCTTTAATAAAATGATGATTAGCTGTGTTTCATGAAGGGAATTTGTCAGTGTCCAGTTTTGGTTTTCACGCCAGCCCTCAGCTGTTGTTCTTTAATTAAAATGTTTTCAGATTCTTCGTTGAATAGACGAAGAAAAATCAACATCTCACTCGGCGCTGAAGAAACGTGATAATTATTTTACAGCTCTGTTTATCTGTTTTCACCACCAGTTTACTCTGCAGCGCTCGCTCGCTCGTCGCCGGCTTGTGTTTTAGTTTTTGTAGAAATCAGCTCAGAGAGCGCGGAGCTGTTGAGTCGATGAATAAACCACGCCGTGTTTGTGTGTAAACTGTGGATGATCTGATAGAGCTGGTAATTATATATGGAATTTGCTTTCTCTTGCCAATTCAGATAATACATCAGAGGCAGAGGAGCGAGAGGAGAGGGAAACTAAAGGAGGATTGTAGAAACAGAGAAAACAGACTGTAGACGTGACGGAGAGCCGATGAGAAGCATTCCTCTGAGAGAGAACAGATATATCGTCCCCGAGCGACGATCACGAGTCCTTCTCTGTTTCATAAATGTCCCACTTTCAAACCCAGAAACTAGAAACAGCCTCTAAACTTCTCAGGTGTGAGATGATGAATTTAAATCTCCTCCTGCTGCACACAAAGCAGATTTGATTTTAGTGAATTCCTGACGGTCCTCTCTTCATTTGTTTGTTCGCCGTTGTTTACTCTGAATCTACTTCACACATTATTCAGTGTGAGACGCCTCCAGCAGCTCGTCTGACGGACGCGATACTCCAAATACAGTCTGGTTCTCCACGAGGATCATCTGAGGCTGTTTATTTAGACTCTTTAATTAGATTTTCGAGATGGACCTCGAGGGGGAAACTTCTTAACCTGACTCTCTCCAGATGCATTTCGTTCCGCCTAGCTCCACTCACATCCATCTGGGATCGCTCCCGTTGGGAGGGATTTCGGCACCAGATTTTCAGGTCGAGCCAATCAGGACCGCCGGGCGGGAGCTTCATAGATGTGACGTAGCGGAGAAGCGACTGTTTTGATTCAGACAACAATGGCGGCTCGCATCGAGGACGCAAGCGTCAACATTGATGCTGCTATTTCATCCGTGTTGTCCAATCTACCCAATATTTTTTCGTTAAAAGAACATCAGAGAACGGCTCTGAAGGCTTTTGTTGGTGGAAACGATGTTTTTGCCCTTCTCCCGACCGGTTTATCCAATCATATGCAAGGATTTTTGATAAGGCCCAGCCTTCTGAAACACATCTCCAATGGGGCGATCCCAGATGGATGAGTGGAGCGAGGTGGAACGAAATTCATCTGGCGAGAGTCAGGTTAGAAACGTCTTACTTTGTCAATAGCCGTTTTTATTCTGGGCAGTAAGCCACCAATCTGCCGTCCTTTTGGTGGCTCGCTCCGCGGATTTAGACAGAAGGCGGCAAACTGGTGGTCTGTTTTGTTCCACCAGTTTTGCCCCTCGGAGGGTAACGTTACACTTATTTGCGCCTCCATTGCTGTAAATCCGAGGCGGCAATGTGGTGGCAAATGCTGAGATGGGCGGAGGTGTGGATGACGTGCACTGCTGCGCACCCACAGCCGGGAGTTTTAAAACCAGGAAACAGCTGATCACAGCAGTCAGTTCGTCACTTCATCCACGAAGATGAGCAGCTGGAAAGCCGCTGAGATCCGGGAGATGCTAGCGTCTCCTCGCTCTCTGTAGCTGTCTTGGTTGTCCGCTTGTTGTTGTAGCGGCGAGCTAATAGCGGTCGCTACTTTCAAATTAAAAGCCCCCGCTAAGAACCCAGTTCTAAACTCCGATGGGGTGCAATGTAAAGCTCTTATTTTGAAGACAAATTCCACCTGCTCTTCTTCATGCCCAACTTCCTGCTTCACGTCACGTCACATGTTGACGCCTACCAGAGGAGGAAAAGTGGAGGCTTTTTGGAAAAGGAGGAATATTACACCTCCCTTTTAGATAGACAAGGCGGCACATTGCAGCCTTTACCTTGCTGCAGATGTGCCACCTTTTCTATCTGAAAGGGGCTAAAGAAACAGGGGCATGTCTTTATTTAGGTTACCACAATAAACCTACACTGCACCTATCAAGTCATGTATAAAATAGCAGATCTGCAGTAAATACCGATAGATAGATAGATAGATAGATAGATAGATAGATAGACTAGATAGATAGAAAGAGGTGCAGTCCTGTCTAAAGTGAGGTGATTAAAAAGTGAAAACAGCAGAAGAATAATTACCACTCTGGATGTAATTCAGCGGAAATTGAGGATAAACACATTAACAGATAAAAGAGCAGATTGTGAACATAACTTGCAGGATCAGACTTATAATCAGCCCCGAGGCAGAAATACCAGGCTGATATCGAGAAATGAGTTCCCTGTTTTGCATTTTACCTTCTACGCATGATGTGTGTTGACGAAACAGAACAGGGCTGTAAATGTGGCCATTGTTCCTCGCGGGCTTGTTAAGTCTGTTAAGTGGTTTGTGGCAGCTTTGAAAGGACACCAAAATATTTGTTCCAGTTAGAGAAACGGGGTGAGAACAGCCTGTTTGTTGCAGTTTTCTGCCGACGGCAGTTACTCACAGAGCAGAAAGTGGACGTGAAGGTCGACTTCACATGTTCTTCTCTGACTGATTCATGATCTAAGATGTGCAGAATCATCCCGAACAAGCATTTTATCCTCGTCTGGTTTGTGGGGAATGAAATCTGAACTTGTTGAAAGTGAATTTTGACCCGTCGAGCCTCCTCGCAGAAGGAGCCCGTATTGTGTTTCTCGCTCTTGCGTGGTGAAGACGGAGGAGAAAAACTTTTATTCAGACGCTCTGCGGGCTCTTTCTGTGTGTGTCACGCATCCCGTCCAACCCACCTGCATGTGTTCACCTCTGCAGGCCGAGTGTCGGGTGGGGTTGTGCAGCACGTACACACAAACACACATCCATCCGTCTGTAGCGTAGGTGTTAGTGCATCACCGCAGCTTCACACATTCCATCTTCTGTCAGCTGTGTTTGCTCTCCACTTATATTGCTTCTGTCAGTGTGTGTGTGTGTTGTCTTGCACGATTGTGTGCATGCTTGTATGTTTAACCCCGAAAGGCTTTGATATGAATCTGCCGGAGGATGCGTGAGGTCGTGGGAAGCTGTGAATTACATAGTTTGCATAGTTTACACTGTAGGTCGTAGCTCTCGTATCTCGTCTTAGGGCCCCACACACCGGGTCCGACGTCGGACGTCTGAAGCGTTCGGAGAGAGTCGGACGAGTTCGGGAGCTGCTCTGTTCGGTGTGTTCAGCTGCGTCGGAGCCGTGTGGCAGCGCGAGGACGGCATCTGATCCGACTGAACATGCGAAGTCGGACGTCTGAGGTTAGGACGCCGTCGGATACTCTGATTGGTTGTTAGCTAGCTGTTCAGTGACCATTCTGATTGGCGGTGTGCCAGCGAATCAGCGCGGCGTGTGGGAGGGGCGGCGGAAGTGACGATGGTAAACAAACCACATAAACAGAGACGGCACAGAGTTACAAACAACACTTCACCGTTCGTTATTTTGGGGATAAACCAGCGTATGTTTGGAAGCCATGGCTGTGTGGACCGAGGACTTTGAGGAGCAGCTGGCTGCCCTGGTGGAAGAGAGACCACCGTAATACGACATCACGCAAGTAATGCTGAGCTAACACTGTGTGTGCTTTGTTCTGATAAGCTACGGTCCGCACTCCGCTCTGTCATTTCCTGTTTTCATGTTTTGGGTGACTGGCACGAGACTAGCGCCACCCGATGTTTAGGAGACTTATTGCATTTCACGCAGGCGCAGAACGTATACGCTGCTGTGTAGCCGGGGCGGTGTGTTTCAATGTGACTTTTCTACCGAACGGATCCGACGGAGTGGTCGGAGAAGGAAGTCGGATAAGGAAGACGTCGGACCCGGTGTGTGGAGGCCTTTATGCACAGAGGTAAAGAAAAGTGTGTGTTATGAAGAAATAGATGTGTGTTGGAGGTCAGTCGAGGTCTTCGTCCCTGTTGTAGGAGTCTGTGAGTCACTGATGGGTTTCAGTGAGTCATGTGAGTCGAGGTTAAAGTCCAACGCTGGTGGATTTAAATTCTGCCCGCGCCTGTTTGCGAATCACCTAATGAGACTCATAAATTCACCAGAAAATACGCTTTTCTTGTTTCTGACCGGAACTGCCGGGGTCATCCGCATCGAGGCCGTGTTTACACCTGGCGTTACACCGCCGCTTCATCTGTCTGTACGTGAATAAACACATCATTTCCATTTTGATAAGACCAGATGCGTTGTGTTTTCAGCAGGGAACAATGCTCCTCCTGTGCCTCGTCTGCCAGACATTAAAAAAGAGGGAAACAAGCTTGACTCTGGGTGTTTATTCCTTCAGAAGCTCCAGGCTCTTCCCACAGCTGCCTCCTGCAAAACACCGACATCTCTTCAGTCGTGGAGGCTGCTGCAGTGTCGCCCGCCAGTTTCTGCAGGTTTACATCCTGATTTTCAACTTAAAACTACAAACAACAGCACGCAGCCTCGTTTTCTTTTTAATGCATTCAGATCACATTCACGCAGTCTTATTAAGCAGAATCGGCCTTTTTTATAGGAAGTTTTAATCCAGCAGTCAGAATGTCCCTTTATTCATTGCAGTGATTAAACCACATTAATGCCAGAGGCTGAATTATTCCTCCACCGTCTGACCCGCTCTTACCCATAATTCATTCTGATTTTCTCTCACACCGCTCAGAGTTGTTCATCAGTTCTCTCACACTCATTTCATTTTGTCAAACCTTATCTCATTTGCTTACCATATCTGTCTTTACGTTGTAACTAAGGGCCAGGCGGTATAAAATAGTGTGTGCATATAGATGGCTCATTATCCGTTAACTAGCAGCCGCCCATACAGAGCTGATGTATAGGAATCAGATAAGTTCATTACTAAATCAATACCGCCGGGACTTAATTTAAGCGGCACTGTCTCGCAGATTTACATGAGGGACTGTTGGTTATTGGTCGAGTTCGGGGGGTTTATATGAACCTTGGGTGGCTTGTTCACAGACCTGAACAGGTGACCTTCGTGTCACGAGCTCCGGCTTCCTCCACCTGGTCTGACAGCCAGGTGGAGGATATTCAGCTCACGGAGCGGCGTTACAGTATGCATGAGAAGATGTTATGTATTCAAAGATAAAGATAATGAAGTTGGCTGCTCGCAGGAGGTGTCAGTCTCTCACCTGGTCTTATTTCTTAACTACATCGCTCCAACACCCACACATCCTCACCTAACTATACCGACTGTTCCCATTAGATTAGTGATGATTTGATGCCCTCGAATCCTGTTTCTGTCAAGGTCTCAGCATCGGACGATACGGAAACACGGATTTCAGCTGAACTGTTGTGCAAATCTCTGCTGAGAGAAGACGATGAAACAAACGTGTCCGCAGAGACTCAGGCTGAAGCCGAGGTTACAGAGCAGGAGGGTCAGGATTATGAAAATCTGCAAACATATTTTTTATCGAGGAGGAGAGAAGTTCTCTGGAAGGAAGAAGGAGAATGTAGATTCCCAAATGGATTTCTGGTTTTAAATAACAGGGAGGAAACAGAACATTCTTTGTGTTTTGAAACCATTTTGCCAAAGAAAAAACACAATGATACAGAAATAAACCTTTTCACGCTTCTGTTTCTTCAAACGAGGAAGGTAGCCCTGATTTAGACCTGATGGTTGTTGTCTTTTTTTAATGATTACGACACGACGATGGAGGGTGTTTAAATTTCCATCCTCATTTCTTGATATTTTCCTTTTTGGAGAGCCTGGATTTCTTGGAATCGCCCTTTTCTCCAGCACCCCACACATTTCTGCCTCATCCTCTCTCTTTAATCCTCGTTCTTTGTCTTCTTTAGGTTGATCGGATTCATGTGCATGGATGATACAGACGGAGCTCAAACAGCACAGCAGGTTTAAAAAGGCATCATGTCTAGAAAATCCTGTTAATAACGGTGAAAAGACGAGAAAACACTTAATCCTCATTACTGTATCTTAATGAGATTACTGTAATGCTTCAGAAATATGAATTCAGGCCGTGTAATCTGTTTAGTGAAGCTCCACTGAAACATTCAAGAGTCTTTATGTGTGTTTAGAAACCTGAATTATATATATTTGTATATTTAGGACGTATGCTACATTACCTAAACTGTCCTTTACTCTAAACTCAACATATGTAGGAGCTGTTCGTCCCCTGTCCTGCTTGTTAGACCTAATGGTTGTAACGAGTAGCCTTTTTTGAATGATTACAACACGACGATGGAGGGTATTTAAATTTCCATCCTCATTTCTTGATATTTTCCTTTTTGGAGAGCCTGGGTTTCTTGGAATCGTCCTTTTCTCCAGTTTTCCACGAGCACCCCACACAATTTTTTCTCTTTAATCCTCGTTCTTTGTCTTTAGGTTTGTAGGATTCATGTGCATGGATGATACAGACGGAGCTCAAACAGCACAGCAGGTTTAAAGAGGCATCATGTCTAGAAAATCCTGTTAATAACAGCGAAAAGACGAGAAAACACTTAATCCTCATTACTGTATCTGAATGAGATTACTGTAATGCTTCAAAAATATTAATTCAGGCCATGAAATCTGTTTAGTGAAGCTACAATGAAACATTCAAGAGTCTTTATGTGTGTTTGGAAACCTGAATTATATATATTTGTATATTTATGATATAACTCAACACATGTAGGAGTTGTTCGTCCCCTGTCCTGCTTGTCCATGTCAAAAAACAAAGTTGTACTCAAACTTCTATGTAATAGTAATCAGATTACTGAGATCATGCAGCAGTCTGTCTCCAGTTTCCACATCACGACCGTCTGCGTAGCGTAACGCCACTCAATAAAGAGTCCATTAGGGAAAAGCCGAGCGGTCCTGAGTTCTTCTTCCGTCGTTAGAGTCGGAATCAGCTTTAGTCTCGAGCACTTCCTGATTTAAGGGCACACACACACACACACACACACACACACACACACACACACACACACACACCTGAGCCCACGGGAGGCTGTACTTTAAGGTCTTAATTGATTGGCATCCAGCGGTCTGTAATTAAACCAACAGTAAATCAGCCTCTCAGTTAATGAGAATGGCCGAGTGTGACAGCTGACACACACACACACACACACACACACACACACACACACACTGACCTGACGTCGACACCAGCATTGCTCCGTCTCACTGCTGTGACCCGTCGTTGCCGCGGCAGCCCCCGGGCGGCCCCACCAATCACGGCTCAGAGCGAGATTCCGTTGCCGGGCGGATGTTTGAACCCTTTAATAACAGCTTGCCGCAGCTAATTTACGATTGGTTGATTGGGCCATTGGAGCTTGAATGTGGCCGACGCACCGGGTCAACTGAGCGATCCGTCTCTTTAAACGGCTTTTATCTCTTCCTGGAAGACGCGTTCGGTCGGTTCTGCTGCCAGGACGGACAGCTGAGGACTTTGTCTTTGATTTGAAGACCTTATTTTGACTTTGGGCGGCACCTTTGTGAGAGTAACGGTTGCCAAAAAAGGTTTCAAATCAGCCATTTTCGAGTTTAGCCACCTTCACCAGCGTCCTCGTCCTTTGTAGGACTTAAGAATCATCATTTCCTCAAAAACCATGACTATAACTGCTGATGTGTAAAGCTTTGGAAGCAATTTCACAATTAATTGGTTTGATTGTGTGTTTTCATTTTCATATAATATTAGACATCCTGCCAGGAGGACACCGTAATCTCCGATGGGCTGCATAAATCTTTAGTTCTTTAATTATTATCACGGGTATTTTGTCATTATAGGAGTGAAACAGTCGTTTGTTGTTCCTGTTGTGAAACTAAACTCTGCTCTGCTTCTCTTCGCTCTCCTCGATCCTTACGACAGCTTCGTAAAAACTCCTGTCAGGTTTACTTTGTCCTCCGTCGTGAAAACCTGCAATTTCAGCCGAGCTACATCGAGGACACAGACACAAACCAGCAATCTTACAATTGTCAAGTCACATAAAGTTGATATTTTTCTTGTTAGGGCGGCTGCGGGACACGGAAGGGTTGATATTTTTTTTCTGTGAAAGCAGCAGAAACGAGGAAACGGCGGCGCTTCAAAATGAATTATGAACAATTTAAGCCTTTCCTTTCCCACAGTGTAGCCAGAGAGCCGCGACTGCTGCGTTCAGGAGCCACTTGTAACATCATTGTGTTCAACAAGTGGATTTAATGCCGGTCTGAAAGACTTAACCCAGCGACGGCAGCACAAAGCCTCCTTAGATTACCGAGACACACACACACACACACACACACACACACACAGGAGAGGCAGACAAAAGCAATTCAGATGGAGGTATTTAAAGGAAGAGGAAACGTCAGTCAGCAGGAGGATTTAGAGACTCTCTCACCGAGATAAAATCCTCTCCTCTCTCTTTAATCACATCTCTTTATCACTCTGCTGCATTTTTGTGTCTCTCCTTCGATCTCTTCTTCCTCCTCTCTTCCTCGAACACTTCCTCTCTTCTCTCTTATCTGCACTTCTAAGCTTCCTTTCTCAAATATTTTCCCCCCATCACGCCTTCCTTCCTCCCCTGTCACTTCTTTCCTGCCTTTCTCTTCTGTGAGATTTCACTTTTCCTCCTCGTCCCTCAGCGAGACGCTGTTGACGTTGGCCCCCGGCTCACGTTCTGTTGCACGGCCTGTCAGCGGATGACGAATGGCTCGGCGCCGCGCAGCGCAGCACGGAGCGTAGCGCTCGCCGCCTCTCGCTTTTCACTGGCGAGCGTGCTGAGTGGTGTCGCCCCGTCGCTCGGTTTGAACGGCAGAGTTCAAGCAAACACTGATGTTGGCAAAACGTTTGACGACAAATGTCATCATCGTCCCGGTTATATCACCGACACACACGCTGCCAGGACTGGAAACTTTAAACAGTCTCTCGTCGGCTGCTATTGACCTTTAATTGTAGAGCCCCTGTGAGTCAATTAGTATAAATCTGGAAATGTCAGAACCGAATAAAGAGACGTATAACGGTGCTAGGTTTCAGGAAAAACAGGAGAGGTGAGGTCTGATGGTTTTCTGGAGTTTCAGTGCTGAACGGCACTTTCCAGAAGCTACATGTTGATCGGCCTCACCTCCTGCTCGAGGTGAGGCATCAGCGTGCACTTCCATAAAGTTGAAGACATTTTTTAAGCAGCAGATATCTTATTTTCTGAGTCTCTAATAGAGGTCAAGCTCTGAAAACACTCCATCCTACAGCCGAGACAAGAGCTACAGGTGAAACTGTGACCCGGTTTCAGTGGGTGACTTGTACTGACCATCAGGAGTAAACAGACTCAAATAGATAGATTGTATAGTTAGTACGATATAAGAAGGCATTCTTTCTAATGGTCAGCAGGGGGCGAAAAAGAGTCTACTTTTATGTAAGCTTATGAGAAAATGACCCTATTTCTTATTCGTTTTTCAACCTCTGTAAAACTGTTTCCTAATAACTTTGTGGTCTCAGTTGCTGGTGTCAAGTCTTGTTCAACACAACGTGGCGTAGGGCTGCTCGATTATGGAAAAAATCATAATCACGATTATTTTGGTCAATATTGAAATCACGATTATTTAAACGATTATTTTTGAGTTTGGAAACATGATGCATTTATCAGCATTTCTCTCTCAAAAAAAAAACACTTTGTGGTTTATTTTGAAAAGTGACCGGATGTTATGTTGTTGTTTTGCTGCGTGACTTCCTGTCTGCTATGTGCTAAATTCGGCTTCTTGCTACGTCATGGCTGCGATTCGCTTCAGAAGGGCTCTTTGGAACTGCGGTGAAGCTGGACGCAGCAGACATCGCAGTGTCAGTTCGAAGCTCTGAGTGCGAAGTGGTAACATCAAATACATCAGCTCTGCTGTCGTGAGCAGCGAAGAGCTGTAGTTCGCAAAGCGGCCTCAGCATTACAGATCAGCATGGCACGCAATTGAAGTGCTTCTGCAGGGAGGAATTGAATTTAAGCATGCACGTACATCATATCAGAAAATCTCATAGGCACGACTGTACAAATGGACCAGATAAATACGTTTCAACTCTCGATTGACTACTCGTTTGTAATGATTCGTTTGACCCAAAAATCGAAATCACGATTAAAATACGATTAATTGCCCAGCCCTATCCTCCCAGCTCCACCATCTCATCTAAATATGGAGACAAAAAACAAGATGGTGACAGACGTAACGCCAACCTTGAAGCTTAAAAACATCCGTCCACGACCCATCACAGTGGCTCTGTTCACTATTTATAATACGAACTATGATAAAATTGACTGACTGCCCCTTTAAGTCGCCAGTTCTTCTTCTAACACCAACACAAACAGCTCTGTGCTCTCGGCCGACAGCATTAACACTCGTGCCCCAACGAAAACAGGCGTTAATTTATGTGAAAACATCCCTGATCATTATTTAAGCTGCTGCTGACCCTTTCCTGTCTCGCTGCTGCTGCTGCTCGCTCGTAACGCCGGCGGCTCCTTCTGCCCTTCTCCCTCATTAAAAGCCACTTTCCCAAAAAAAAAAAAAAAGCATCAGCTAAATAAACAGCGTGTAAAACATGTCAGATGCAAATGGAGCCCATTATTCAGCATCTACTCGCACTAATATTCTCCCATTTCCTTCAGCCTCTCTCTCTGCTGCTCTCTTTGCATAACGACAAACAGTTTGACCTCTGACCTCCTTTTGTTACGATCCTGTAGGTTCAGGGAAATAAGAGAGAAGGAGGAGGAGATGAGGCTGGTTGATAAAAGTGTCTGACGTGGCAGTGACACTTTTAAGGGGAGAGAGATTCCTGACATTCCTCAGCAACACACACACACACACACACACACACACACCACACACGTACGTAGAGAGAGTGACAGGTAGACCTCCGTAACGACCTGAGCAGACGTCGCGCGGGGACATCTGGTCCGAGTGGAAAACTTTCACCTCTGTCTTGTTGCGTCTCTCGTTGCCACTTTGCGTTTCGTCTGTTTTTCTTTCTTCCTCTCCCTCTCAACGTGTCTCGGAGAGGGTTTGCACCTGGACACACACACACACACACACACACACACACACACACACACACATTTCACACACACGCACATAGTAAACCGGACATCCGAAGGTCTCGGCTGTAGGTCTTTCTGATTACATTTTAATTAGCTTAATCAGCTCGCCCGAGAAGTTTAAATCCCTTTTCCCTCGAGCGGCTCGTTTTCTATATTCACCTCCATCTCTACGTTGTATTATTCCATCATAAGGACGTCGAGCCTTTCAGGAAGCGTCTCTTTCCTCTTCGCCTTCACACGGATCAGTTCCAGGGCCTCTTCGCTGAAAATATTAGCATCTCTTTCCCAACTGCGAACATCAGGAATCTGTGGAATTTAAGGACTGCAGATGTTACAACATGAGTCATATTCAGATCACAAAACATCCTTTAAAGGGATATTCCGGTGTAAGTTTAATCCATGGTCTAACACACCGTGACACCGAGTAAGACTCCCCCTCGAGAGGTCAAGTTAGCTGACCGCTAGCTTAGCTAGAACAAAAAACAATACACTGCAGCTTATGTCTCCAACTAGAAACCGCCATCAAAAAGCCACAATTAATGGTGAGAACAGCAGCAAACTTCAGCAACAGTACATGTACAGTCCCAGCACACAGTACGAAGCATCAAACATCTGCTAGCTTTGCTGGATTTGTATTAAAAACACAGCTCAACTCACCCTCTCCTCCAGCAGCCTGCCTGTGTGGGGAAGCCCTGACGAGTCGATTACCGAGTGCAGGAGATTTCTGCAGCTCAAGGATGAAGATGTCTGATTATTACTCCATGGGATGCTCAATTCTTATTATTGAGAGCTGACAGGGAAAATAAGCGGAAGTAATGGAGTAATAATCAGACATTTTCATCCTTCAGCTGCGGAAATCTACTGCACTCGGTAATCGACTCGTCAGGGCTTCCCCACACAGGCAGGCTGCTGGAGGAGAGGGTGAGTTGTGCTGTGTTTTTAATACAAATCCAGCAAAGCTAGCAGATGTTTGATGCTTCGTACTGTGTGCTGGGACTGTACATGTACTGTTGCTGAAGTTTGGTGCTGTTCTCACCATTAATTGTGGCTTTTTGATGGCGGTTTCTAGTTGGAGACATA